>JBBMFX010000141.1:12223395-12234389 GCA_037832545.1 Rhabdalestes septentrionalis
TGGAACCATGAGTACTCCGGCCTCTTTTCCTCTCTTCGAATACTTGCTGTGTGAGTGTGTGTGAAAGTTCCCTTGGGAATATTTACTATATTGTGGAGCATTCTTAGATCACGGTGCATGGTTTACTTACTCTCTTGTGTGTATCTGCAATTAGGTTCTTCCACTATGCTACACTGGGCTAACTGTGCTTCAGGTATGTTCTTGCCTTGTCTCTGTGATATATATATATTAGTTCAACTGAAAAGCAATGAAATGTAAAGGATGGTTCTTTTCCCTAAAAGTAGATGCTTAGTAGACTTCACATTTAAATTATAATGAAATATTTCTACAGAAAATTTAATGTATCATATTTCAGTAGAATTTGTCTTATTTTTCAGTGTGCTTTGATTAAGAAATAACATTAGGTATTGCTAATAAAATGAATTCTACAAGTAAAAAAAAAATTTAAACCTTATTTCTCTACCCTGTGTTAATGTAGTGCTTGGAATTTATTTTTTAAGTAGAAACTTTCAGTAGAATTTGTCTTTTTTTTATGGAGCTTTGATTAAGAAATAATATCAAATTTCTAAAGGTATTGTTTATAATAAAAGCGTAGATTTTAAGCCTTATTCCTTGGAATTTATTAAGTCTGCTGTAATAGCCCTAAAGCCATGTAGTATCACTATTGTGAAAATATTTGTCTGTGAGATCCCACTCTGGTCAGGATTCTTAGCTCAGGCACTTCAGTTAGATGGACTTTTCTCCTGTGTAAATCCATGTGGCTCACTAGACCCACATGCTTAGTAAACACTGAAGGCAAGATCGTCTTTCTTTTGTTTGCTTTTCCTCGCATTGCACCTATTATCTGTGGCCTTCTTCATTTCCTCCTGGTGTGGATGTTGTGTTTCTCATGCTTGCATTAGGGTCAAAGGGTATGGAGGTGTATGAGGCAATCCCAGTTATGAATGAAAGCTCCTTCTCCATACTTGCTGCCCTCTTTTGTCCCCCCTGGGGGGAAAACACAGCACTCCCAATGGCCCTAAATCCCGCAGCCCCCTTTAAGTGCTACTAGAGCTTCCTGCCCTGGCCTCACTTTGTTCTGCACTTGTGAGAACAGAGGCTGCACACAGAGCGCACTCACTACGAGCATGTGTTCTTCTAATTTGCCTTGATAACTGCCAGATGATGAGGCCGGGGCCAAACGGCAAGCAGGAGGCCCCCTCCTGACAGCATGTTGTTAAGGACAGGATAAGCTCAGTCTGGAGAGCGAGACGGTGGGGAGTCTAGAGATGTGTTCTTGGAACCAAGGCCCACTTCCACTTCCTGTTTCATGGAAACTGTTTCAGTCACCTGTCTCTCTGTGAACCTGCATCTGCTGAGGTAGAGCGAGTAGATAGCGGTGAGGAAAAGCAGAATTTTTAAAAGCTGAATGCCACCACTCAAAACATGCTTCAAAGTATCTTAAATACACCTGTGCTATAAACCTTGTTAACCTGTGCATAATTGCTTAAATGATGAAAAATGTTTGTATGATACAACATTTGAGTGTTATGAAATTTAAAAAAGCATGAAATATAATACAACAGGCCTTCAAAATCACTTACCAGATCTGGGAACTGAATAGGCATAGTCTGATGAGCATCTGTGATTGATTACACTCAGTCCAACACTTCCAACTTGCAATGTCACTGAAACAGATCACGTCAGCGCAACCTAAATCCAAACCCAAACCTTAACTTCCAAATATGAGACCCAACCCAGCCAGGCTTGACTGGTAATGATAAATCAAAATGTTTTTCTTTAATTCATGGGCTGAAAATGACCTGCGATTATCTAGAGCTTATCTAGAGCAACGTACACTAGTGCTCAAGTATTCTACATCTGGTCTTCAAACCTGAAAGGTAAAATTAAATCAACACCTGCTAAGCAGCTAAGTTATTCACCTTGACAGATCCTGTCAAAGAAAAGTCAAAGCAAACATAAGGAAAGTATGGAGTTAAGAGTGTTATTGGCCAAAGTTTTTTTCTTTTAATTAAATATAAGGACAATTAAAAAGATGCTCCTTGAAGATGTGAGTCTTCCGACAACACTTGAAAACACAAGTTCTCGGCACATCTGATCAGGAAAGGGAGTTAATTCCGCCACTTGGGGTGTGAAAATGAGCAACAGAGGCTCAAGACAATGGTGCTTGATGGCAATGGAGGATGGGAAGGGACACGTGGCTTGATTAGTGCAAAGCAGTCTCGGGATCTGAACCCACAACCTTCTGATCACTGGGACAACTCCCTGACCACCAGGAAACCATCTGCCCAATCTGCAACACCCTCACAGTGATAATTATCAGTACATTTGTGTAGTAACTAAGCAGATCTGCCAGAGGACAACATCCACTCTCAGAGCATGCTGTTGAATTTGGAAAATGTCCCAAATCCAGCTTAAAACATGACCTTTTCTGAAGTTTATGTTTTAAGTTGGATTTGGGACATTTTTCACATTCAACTGGGCCCAGATCAGGTAGCACATATCTAATGTGTGTCTATAAATCACTATAACTATTATCCATTTTTTATATGGTGTTGTCTTATAGAAAATAGTGTTCTTACTCATGCCATTGCAAATCAGCCATGATTGGTGAGAGGGCTGCTGATGTAAACATATTCCCAAGTTTATATTGAAAGAGGAGAACTCTGGCAAAACACTGGCCACTTAGTAGACACTGGACAATTATTCACCAGTAATTGTACAGTGAACCACACATAAGTAAGGTTAACTTAAAACAGGCATAGTCTCCTGGGGATTAAATATCTGATTTATGTTCGTAGATGTTCTATAATCCCACAACAATAAGAAACTTACTTTGCTCTGGATACAAATTGTATCAGTTAGACACAAAACTGATGCATATACTGTGTAATAATACTGGGCCACCCACCAGTGTTTCATTTTGAGGCATAACTTTTATCAATTGAATGTCAACAGAGGTGTTTTTTCAAAATTATATTGTGCAGACATTTTACTCATATCTTCCAGTACAAATAATCTAATGTGGCTTAAGGGACTTCAGGCCTTCAAACAGTTCAGTTATAAAATCAGATACTCTTAGCCTCCAATACCAAGAATGTATTTCCTGTTATTTTTATGTGCCTTTGACCTCCCCAAACCAGGAAAAAAAATAATACAGGAATGAAAAAAGTATATAACAGAATACAGAATGATTCAAAATGATATTTTGTAGTGTTTGGCCATGAAAATATGTTTCTAAAAGTGAATATAAGTGAAGGTGTTCAAACCATAATTTATTTGCAGTTTTTGCAGGTTTTTCTTTTTGGTCTATCATATATTATTGTTGCTGAAAACTGTGCCTTTTAATGGTTAAAGCAGTTTCCTGCTGCATATATGTTAATGCATCAATTCACAATGCAGTTGATAACTGATACACTGACCCAATTTAGTGCGTGATAAAATTTTATAGTCTTATAGATTTTTATAGTCACTAGTGCTTTATGAGACAGCAAAAAAAAAAAAAAAACAGGTTTGCTAGTCTTCTCATGTTTTCTAGACTTTTCATCCTATTCCCAGTTGTATTTGATACGTTCACATATGGTTGTTGGTTCCTGATGTATTTTCCTGGGCTTGGACACTTGTACAGGATATTCACTTCCTTCACTGAGTCTCGGGTGAATGTCACACAGTGACACACCGCAGCATCTATCTTCCTCTGTTCCTCAGTTCTCCAGACTTCCTCAGCCTCCTGCACTGATCACTCCAAGTCGATGCTCCATCACAGCTCAGTGCATCATCTCTCTGTCTGCTTATTTCTATCTAGTCATTGGTTTAATATCTCTTTTAATATTGTGTTGATTTACAATGTGAGTTACCAATTCTTATTTGTGCTTTACGAATCCAGAGAAGCAAAAGTCCTGGGCAGGTCCATAACTCACCCACTTCACCACTCTTCATTTTCCCAGCTGCCTCTGCAATTAGACCCTGCATTTCTCTCGGAAAAAGATTACACTGTTTAGCAATCAACTTTGTTCCTGTGTTATTTAGTTCTGATGTCTTTTTCAGTTCAGCTGTTAAATGGCTCAGAGGTCTTTTTAAAACATATAAAGATTTTTTTTCTTTCAGTCCTTTTTCTGTATTGTACATATTACATGTGACCATATAATAAATGACAGTTATATATTATATAAAATTATATGAAAATTCATTTGGTATTAATACATTTAAGTATCCCTCTATTTTGTTATTATGCAAAACATTGTTTTCTTACTGCAAACAAAGCAAAATGACAACTTTTCATTGTTGAAATATCTCCTCCTCTGCCTGTAGTCTTTAAAGTAGTTCTGACTAGAAAGTAAATTTATAACCAGATTTTATTGGTTGGGTCTATAAGTAGTGAGAAAAAAGAAAATAAAGGTAAGAAAGTTCTATAGTACTTCCTGGGAGTCTATGGGAGGTTAACGTGTTTAAAGATGAATGGAAAAAAATACAGTATTACTGTCGGTTTCCTGCAGCTTTTGTGTCTCAAACTGAAATCTTGCTATCACCCAGACATGCAGCCCTGTCCCCGCTGTGATAGATGCTCCTGAGATTTTCCACGAGAATGACCTTACAGAGGCATCTCCTGTACTCGTGATTATTTGAAACCATGACCAGGAAGCAATTTGTTAAGGTTAGGAAGTCTGGACTTGAGGTCACCTCAGCAGATATTTCCACTTAGCTGACTCTCAGGAGTGTAGCGCAGCGGGTTTCGTGCTATGAGGTTTCCTCAGGGTGGAGAGAGAAACAAAAGACACTATATATATATATCCAGATGAATGAAACACCCACACATGCCATATAGATATGTTCAACAAAGGAAATCATCGAAATGTGCTTTGTGTCACTGTCATCATCGCTGAACCCAAGATGCCACGTCCCCTGATATTTATTCGAACTGTCTGTGTCCTTAGCCTTTAGACCTCTTGGTTTAGACCACAGACATGACCTGAACCAGACTTAAACTGCACATGCCTGATACAAAATGAGATATTGCTAATGATGCTTCCAGTCAGTCTAAAGTAAGCATTGTGGTTACAATTATTTATCTACATCTTACCTAAATGTGTCCTGCTTGTAATTAAACTACAAAGTATTCTTGACCCCTTTACAGGATTAAATACAGTTGTCAACACGGTGATGAAAAAAATGTTTAATGTTTCCCTTCTGTTCTGTCTTCACAGGGCTTTTTTAAGGCCTGACACAGTCAGCAGGAAGCCAAGGCATGTTCTGGATCCGAGCAGGTGAAAGGAACAAACTGCCAGGCCTTTAAATGCGCCATTAAATACATCTAACTGCTATTTTTAAGGGAACTATTGTAATACTACAGATATTATATTGAATGAATGGTGTACTAAAAATAGGGACAGGCCAGTTTATTAAAAAGTGCAGGACCAAGAATACCCTGCTCTGTCCACCAGTAGAGAGCTGGAAAACATTTTTACATTTTTTCTTTTCCTTTGAACACACATTCAAACTGACCTATCCATGTGCTCACAAATGCATTGTGTGTAAACCACTGTTTATTATCAAACCAGAAATTCAGAAAGTTCCCATTCAAAGTAATGAGTTTAGTTTCAGATTCATTACTCCACTCAATAAACAGTTTCCAGTTTAGTATGTAGTTTTAGATAAAACTTCTATAACTAAAACTAGTCAGGGAAAAATAACAAATTTGCTCCAATATATGTAAAAAAAAACGCATTTGGCATTCACCGCTGTAAGTTTTTTGCTTCAGTTTTGTATTTTCTCAGAGAGCTTTTGTGTTCTGTAAAGCTTGTCCACCCTCACAACAGCTTCTATGAAATAATGCATTTGTGGGTGAAGCGTCCATGTTTATCATGTAGACAGTGTAATGATTTGTACAGACAACAGTTTAGATGAACTGTTGAAGTCATATATTTATGTTTGCTGGGCCTCTGCCATCACTCTTACTCATTCTCATTGGTTACAGACTCTTTCCACTCGAAATTGCACAATCAAATGTGCAGAGAGAATCTTTACATTGTGTGCATGCTGTTATTCCTGTGCTTGAGTTCTTCATGCACAGTTATTTAAGGTTCTTTTTAAATGGTTCAATATCTTTTGCAACATGGGATATCAAGATTAAAGTGGGACTAACTAAAATAGAAGAAAGGTAGGATATGGGTCATTTAAGGTTCAGGGGAAACATACAACTTTTAGAATAAAAGATATTATGTTGCAAATAACTACACATAAACAGTCCTGAACAGACAGATTCTGAATAGACAAAGATCTTGAAACCCTGATGTTCATGATAGAAAACACTTCTACATACGTATTCACTTGAAGCTGAATGAGAAAGTCTGTGAGGATTATGGACTGCTCGCTCCAGATTGCGAGGCCAGACAGGGCAGAGAATCTGCGTGACCTCGCTTTGAAGTCTCACCCTACCACCTCAATCCACATATGATTTCACAGGAAGACAGGAACCGCTGGAGTCTAAACGCAGGAGAATCACTAAAGCAAGAACACAGGCATGGCCTGTCATTAAGGAGTGCATTACTTCTAATGTTTCCACCATATGCTTTGGTTTTCAGCCATTGGATAAATGGAAAATAATTAAAATTCAACCCATTAAGACACTGAAAAAGTATCTCTGTATTAAAAGTTTAATGACAGATTTAAGGTCAGTTCGGTCATTGGAGAGCAGTGACTCAGACAAGATGTCTGCCATTATGGTCATGATTTTTTTTCCCTGTTTAAATAAATGAACCTTTCTTTCATTAGACCACAAAGTTAACAACATACACAAGCTGCTGTTTGATATGGCAAAGTCTGTAAATTCTCTTAGTAGAGATCTATCATCAGACGAATGGGCTACCACTTTTTCTCTTTGTGACCGACAGAGCATACCCTAATATACTCACAAAGCAAGGGCTGCTTAGGTTACTATAACAACTAACAACTGATCTGGTAATGTTTCAGTGCCGTAACAGGATGGGCGATCCATCTGTTGCTGCTGTAGTTTACTACAGCTGGTCAGAGACACCACAGGACTCAGCGGTTCAACATTGATAGGGGTTAAAGTTTGGAATTAAAACACAAACATCAGTTAGTTGAAGTACAGCTCTTTGGTATGCCTCACATTTAACCGGCAAAATATGCAAGAAGACACTGGAATTGCTGTTGGCACCCAGCAGTTGAAAGTATTGAGTTCATGAGGTGGCTAGTGGACTGGTGGCTAGGGAGTTGGGTCTGCAAATGGAAAGTTGTGGTTCAATTCCCAGGACTGCCAGTGGCACCACTGAGGTGCCCTAGAGCAAGAGAACGTCCCCACACACTGCTCCCAAAGTGCAGCTTTGTTTGATACCCACAGCTTCACTTGGTGAATGGGTTAAATTCAGAGAAAGAATTCAACATTGTCCACATTATTTTAAAGTATATATCATATGCAGCTACTGATAGATGTTAGAGGACCTTTATCATTAAACTTGCCAGAGAAAATTGTAAGAATGGAAAGAAAAATATATGATGCCAGGAGGCTGTTCTAGTCTCAAGGTAGTCAAGTCAGTTGCTAAGATTTCAAAGATCAGAGTTTTTCTTTCCTAACGGCACACACTGGTATCTGCAGGATATCCCTAATATCAACAGGAGAGCCACGGAAACACCATTGTTTGTGCTTTGCCTGTACAAAACTGAAGATTATATTGTTTTAACCTGCGTCATGTCCAGTGTTTTAGATGACTTATTGACCCCATGTTCTTCAGTGCTGACTCTCAGCACACTTGCCCTCTGTAATCAGTATCAATTAGATAACGTCAGCCCTCTCCATGATCAGTTCACTTAGGAGGGGTTGCCACATGCTATTTTAGAACAGCGCTTACATTAGCTGCATGAACAATTTATAGTCTCGTTAGAGATAAGTTCCTTTCGAAGGCCCACTGCTTGTGTATTATTGTTGGATTAGGAAGGATTCTGAAGTTCATGATAGTCTTTCTTCTCCTTTATAGTACAAGCTTATTGCCCAGGTGCTTATTATGTATACTTTTTCATTTAATTAAAAGAAATGCAACTGCAATAAAAACATTGATTATTTTTACTTCAGTTCATGCATGTGTGTTTATGTGTGTGTGTGTGTGTGTGTGTGTGTGTGTTTGAGGTGTGTATGTTTTATATGTTTTTTATATGTTTTAGAGATTCAAATATCATGGCTGGGCATATTTCGATGCTAGTTACATTCTAAGAGCAAATTTGTGGTATGGTAAAAAATATAATTTTATGGAATTTTATGATTTTTCCTCCAGATATCCTCCCAAAACATTTTAATTCCATTTTAAAGATCAATACATTACCCTTCAAAAAATGGAAAGGTAAACCCTTATCCATACTGTACAGTTTAGAATGAACTGTTGTCTCCTGGAGTGCTAGAATGTAAAACAATGCTTTTACCCCTATATATACTGTACTGGAATTCATGCAAGCCTGTTTTCTTGCGCTAGGGGTGTGCAGAGCAGCCGCTATTCGTATCTGTATTTATATTTGTTAAAATGGACAATTGTTCGTATTCGTATTTGTATTCGAGTAAAATTCAATAATGCAGAGGGCAAACAAAGTCCATCCCCCCGAATCTATTCCTGAACTTGAGCGTGTGATGGGGGGAGGAGGCGGGGGACAAGGAATATCTAAAAGTGAAAGTGATCAATCGGTCACACATGAACACACTACTACACACATTGTGAACAGTACGAAATTCCTCCTATGCATTTAAGTGGTGGGCAGCCAAAACACAATTTTTTTTAAGGATTTGTCCGAATAACGTATTTGTAAAAAACACGTTATTTGTGCCTTTCTGAATACCGTATTCGGATTCGGCTCCACCCCTAGAATGTGCTGTCATTTTCTTTGGTATAAGCAGGGCAGATACAGCAATAATTTAATTTAATTTACTTATCTAAAATATCTAAAACCTCGAGAACACTTAGCAAAATGTTAATTTTGATAGCTCCAGTTGGAAAACCGTTTGAGGAATGCTGGACTGCAGCTTCCAGAGATGTGTCACAAGGCAATAGCCAAAATATGGTTTCTTTGTGTTCTCTTGACAGTACGAAAAATGGATAAGGAAATTTATTTGAATTTAAATTAATATTATATATTGCCACAAAAATAGCCAAAAAATGTGGAAATGAGGACATTTGCAGGGGGTTTCTGCAAACAATTATTACTTTGGTTCTTAGAAAAAATCGACTGAGGACTCTGAACCGTGACTTTGCCGGTGAATGCCGTATATCCATTTTCCACTTATCCAGATGTCCCCAAGCCAGGACTGATGTGTACATTTTGCTACTTTATTTTAGCGCTTGAGTTATGCTGACAAAAAGTAGATGTCATCTTGAGTAGTCATCCTGCTCAAACTGAAACCAGGTTCTTCATTAAAGTGACAGAAACATTCTGATACCAAAAAGCTATGATTAAGATGTCTAATCCTGGATAAAAATCCTTTATTGTGATGATGGTCATTGGAACAAAACTGATTCCAGATCAGCACCCTTACTTCTGAGGTGGTTTGTGAAAACAGATCTTCTTCTCACCTGGCATGAAGTTTTGCTCATTTTCATAGAATGTCATGCTGTGTCTGTAACCATATCAACAAGTCAGTAATGAGCTTTATGTGATTTGATTGAGAGACGTAAACTGTGTAAATTGGATGTTTTGCCAAAATGTTTCTTAAAAAAATCCCACCTCCATTTGCTATGTACAGTCGCATAAAAAACAATGCTGCCAAACGTTAGTGTACGTAAATACTACAGGTATACTTATATTTTGATCAGCTTTTCAATACTGATTATTTAAGTATAACAGCTAACCTAATGTATGTGGTTGTCACATATACCATGTTTTATTTTGCATTACTTACACCAGAAAGATCCCATTAAGAGTGTCTACTCTTATGTGCACAGGGCCAGTCTGGCTCAGGTTTTCATTACAACATGCAGGAGCTCACCTGATTCCACTTGTTTAATCAGTTGGTCTCAATCTTCAAACAAGTGTTCATGGAATGGAATGAAACCTGTGACCACACCAGGCTTCTGTGGATAAGGCTGTACAACCCTGGTTTACGTTGTTATGCCAGAACACTGTTTTCCTCTTCATCTCATAGATAACAGATGAAGGGGGTGAAAGGATTGGGGCAGGCTACAGCGGCTCCACTGAGCCACAGCAGGAAGGAGTAAGGGTGACAGCGCAGACAGCCAAATAAGCTGGTGGCTTTTGAAAGCTAACATATCTTTACCATCCTACAAGCCAGACTTACCATCCTACATACCAGATTTCTGGCCGTGTCTAAAGACTCTGGTTTTCAGTGCACAATTTGACAAGAAGCGTACATGCAAACTAACCAACTCTAGAGGTTTTTTGTGACATGTAGGATTTGTAGAACAAAAATATATGTGTGGAACAGAAATGATGACTTAGCAACTGCCAGGAAGTGTTTGTGTTGTCTTCAAATAATAGTCTTGAGTAAATATAAGCTGAGATCCTGCAAACTGTCTCTGTTTTTAATGATCTCACTACAGCACATTAAAATTTTTTTAAAGGAAACTTTGCTAGTGTTGTCTATTTTTTTCTATAGGAACTGTTGTTGTTTTTGTTGTTTTTTTACAAGGTTAGTAGACTGATCATTATCCCCCAAGATTCACTGATGCTAAACTTAACCATGAAAATCAGCCTGCTCTACATGTAGTTATGCTTCTTGCCTCAGGCCAAAGTTCTTTGAAGAGGACAAAATGTTCAACTTAACCCGATGAACCTGATAGCCGCTCATTAGATGTTCTCTTTCATCTTCTTATGGAAAACATGCTATAGGGCAAGATAATTTGGAGCTGATGGTGATTGTGGACACTGCTCCGCATCTGTAGGGTTACTTCTTTTTGGCACTTTGTCATAAATACTTCGTAAGCAAGCACATATGGGTAAAGGTTCCTAATACAAAATTAAAAAAACAAGATCAGTCA
>JBBMFX010000141.1:12234489-12247061 GCA_037832545.1 Rhabdalestes septentrionalis
ATGCTATAGGGCAAGATAATTTGGAGCTGATGGTGATTGTGGACACTGCTCCGCATCTGTAGGGTTACTTCTTTTTGTCATAAATACTTCGTAAGCAAGCACATATGGGTAAAGGTTCCTAATACAAAATTAAAAAAACAAGATCAGTCAGATCACCACTATGTCTAATATTAAGGCATTTTATTACTCTATACATGGCTGCAATTCTTGCCTTGAAAGTGCCCTGCTAAATTGCTAGAGGCTGAATAGGTTGACATATGTGAACACATGGGTTTTTATGACATCATAAAATAATCTTTAAAAATAGATTTATTTTTTGCAGCTTCACAGATTCTGTGAATTGGTGAGTGAATTGTTTAAAACTTTACCTGTGTTTACACACTACAATTATTTCAGGTAGAAAAAAGGAAGAAAAAACAGTTTTCCCTTAAATGTGCCCTTCAAGAGCTGTGCACAAGGATACAATAGCAGTCGCAAGATGTTATCAGTTGGGATTAGACCAATGGTATACTGAGCCATAGCCAAGTTTACTGACCCCCGGCCTACACTGCTAGTAGTAAGGTTTTCCAGGAACTTTTCCAATGAACCTGATTAAAAAGACATTAATTAAAAATGTATTCTCGAGCTGTCAAAGCCATCATACTGTTTAAGCACTGATATCTTACAGAAGGCAGATGGAGCAGAATGTTTGTGTACCAAACTTCCAACCCATCTTGTAGAAGCACTTTCCAGTTAGACAGTCCGAGCTGGTTATGTCATTTATTGGGTCAACAGCTGGGTCACAGTTAAGCACATTTCTCATAAGAATTGACTGTATTTAAATCAACACAATAAGAGTGATCACACTAAGCTCACAGGGAAATGAAGCATAGGTGATTTTTTCTGAAGCGTAAGCGTGAAAAGGAAGTTTTTTTTGGACATGATGAATCCCTCTGACCCAACATAGTACAGTTTTCCATATGTTCACCTGGAGAGGAAGACACAGCTCGCAACACATTTACAAAATTCTAATCAGGTTTCTCTTAATCCTTTAGTGCCTGAGGCCTGAATTTAAAACAGATATTTTTCAATGTTTGCTCGTGCCCCCGACTCATATCAAGCATAACTAATCATATAGCGCAATACTTCAGAAATATGTAGCATGTTGCAGGGAAGATGCACCCTATTTTCCTATTCGTAATAACCTGAAAACTGAATGAGAGCAGTTAACCCTCTATCATGTGCTTCAGAATCTAGTTTGAGTATGTTTTTGACTTTATTCACTCATCACCTAAGAAGAGATGCGTGCAGTTGGCTGGGTGTAACAAGATTAAGAAGAAAAGGACGGCTTTGAACGGAATTACCACCCACAAAGTGCTGCACTGGTCATTAATGATAAGTTTAGCACCTGTGTCAACAGCTTGTGTGCCTTAGCCTAATGAGAGTCTTTTGTGCAGTTAGGCCCGTCAAGTCAAGTTCACCATGGCTGCAATTACTTGCCAGTGAGGTTCATCTGATGGAACAGTTAACTCCCTGCGGAGTGTTTGTGTTTGTTTCAGAAGAGGCCATTCCTGTGCTTAAAGAAACACAAAGAACATGCCACCTGATTTGCTCTTTTTCAGGTTGTTTCAAAGGGAGCGTCACAGGCCAGGGAAAAAAAGCTGTTGGGAAAAGATCTCCAGAAGGAAAACTGTGGTGTGCGATTGTTGCAAAAGACTGCTTTAAGCAGAGTGTCATTCATTAGCTTGCTTATATTGTTAATAACATTTTTTGAAGACAAGCCGTGGTCCCAGAGGTAGAGGAACTAATCAGCTGTGTAATCCTTTAACGTGTTTTTTTGCACAGGGGCCCAGTTAAGACGTTCTCTTTACATGTGCTGTTTTCCTCTAATCCTCATTTTCTACAAATATCAACCCCTTGAGTGCCATAAAAATTATGTATTTTTGTGAGCACCTTTTAAATTATTTATGATACAGTTCAGTAACTGCCAATTTTATGATACATGTGTATCTTTAGAGAAGTCACAGCTGTGTTCATCCACAGTCAGTTTCTGCCCACAGACAGATTGCTGGTCTGAAAAGATCCACCACCTAAATATCTGGTCAGCAGTGGTTCTATGGTGGGCCCCTTTCTGTGGATAGATTCATTAAGGTTGGCTGATATGTTAAATGATAGGTAAACCTGAAAGTTTTTCTTAATGAAATTTACTCATGACCGTTATGATTTTTTTCTGGGCTTGTCTCCAGGGAATGCAATCAATTCAATATTTCATTATTAAAAGCTATGTCTGATTTCAGATTTTTAAAGCACCTGGCTGACACCTTTTCAGAGTAATGCATCACTCCTGCACGTTATGTCTAGATGACTTTGTTTAATTTTGTGTTTATGTCTAAAGAGTGTGATTTCTTACAAATTGTTCATAAGGTGAAATCATAATGCTCCCTTCAAAGCCATTACTGATGGTACTAATCAGGCCTGTATGTCACAAAAATATGGGAATTCTCTATTGTAACTGAAAGTTTGAAAGTGAATAGCTTTCTTGCTCATTGCAAGGCCACAGAAGTGACTTCTTAGTTTCTATATAAAGATCTATGTAATATCCCACCCACTCACTAACTGTATGTTGCACATCAGAGTATTAATTGCTAAAAATTAGTATGACATTAAGCATGTCTAAACATCTTGTTACACAAAATAAATTTCACTTCAATTCTGCAACACACATAATCGACTATTATGAATGATACTTTTGATAAATTGGATATTAGATGGAAACTAATGGAAACTAGGGAACTGCGAATACTAGGCTTCCTAAGGGTAAACTTCAGAAATGGTTCAGGTAACATGCACATAAAATCACAGAGCTGATTTGTATTTATTCTAATGTTAATGCATTGTGTAACTTCTTACTGTTCACAGTACAGATTTACTCATTTTCTGAAATAGATGAATACTTTGGCACAGTCATTTTTATATAACCAGTGATTCTCTATTGTGATGTTAAGTTAGCTGGTGTTGCTGTGTGTAATATCTACAGACTGCACAATGAGGCAGATATGTGGTACTGAAAACTAATTACTGTGATTAAACTCTGAAAAATGTCCAATCAAAGACTAAACCACTATACCAGATGGCAAGTGGTACCCACTGAACCCCATCCAGGAAGATGCATAATCACTTGACCCTTTTGCTGACCCGGGCAGACCAGAATCACTGTCCCTAAGGAGAGGACTGGCTGAAACGAGGGACCAGCTCTCTTTCAAAGCAGCTTAGAAAATGCTTGGCACACTGGCCAGCAAACTATTCCAAGACACTACATGTTTGTCCTCACAATAAATAAAACCCCAAATGTATCCTTTCAGGACAAAATATTTTCTCTCTTGGCATCCGACACAATGACTTTGTTTACATAAATATTATGATATAGCTTTTATGATTATGGTGTCTATGGATTTTATCATGTCATATGTACTCAGATGTTATATACTTCAACGGCCATGTCTGATCTGCATTACAGCTGTCAGTAGCTCATCTTATCAACGCCCTTTAACGTCTTCAGCAGCCATCTGGGATTTGGAAAGTCCCAGCTTTTGGTTGTGCTCTCATTCATGCTGTATTTTTTAATACTTTCAATGTTAAGGTATGTCTTATGCAATAAAAGCATTAGAAAAAACTGAGCTGTGAGGGAAACAAAAATAGAAAAAAACATGTAGGAAATCCCATATCAACAGCCTTGAGCAATACAATAGACTAACGTAATGATTTATCTAATGGGAAATGAGGAATAAATGGACCATATCACAAGATATAGTATCCAGAAAAAGACACATGGATCTTGGATATTACACACAAAGGTTGAGGCTAGCATGATTATGCAAAGAAATGGAATAGTGTAGTGTAGTTTGGTTTATTGGATCCTGCAGTTGTCTTTGGAATGCCCTGCGAGAAGTGAGTAAGAAGACAAGATGGCAAATGTTATTATGAGTGATTACAGTGCCAGACTTTACCGAAACATTCATGTTTAGAATCGGACCCTGATACTGAGAGATACATCACGAACACAATAGCTAAGCATGCATTTAAAAAAAAATATCAAGCCCTTCTTATGCTGTGATATGGCCTACACAGCAGGTTGGGTTTCTCTAGCTTTAAAATTTATGCCATAGCTCTCTTTTCCCCCAACACTAAATATAAATATGGACAGCTGAGGTGTGTAAAGACCCAGTGGTTCCTGGAGTTGGTGTGGAACTTGATTTATGCCAACAGAAGGCCAACACAGTTTTTAATTGGGTCTACTGAGGGCAAACATAATTTATTGAGCAGCTGCCTTCAATATAACATTATATGGGCTTTTTTGAAATGATGGAGGACTCAAAAACAGATCAGTGCTTGATTCTACAATCTTATTCTTATTAGTTGTGGTGATTATATTGATTCTCTGGATTTAGTTGGGCATGTAATGGCAGTGCATTTTAACAGGAAAGAAATGGCCCTATACGGCACAGTGAACGCATAATAGCGTGAAAGTTCACAGGAAACAGGACAATAAATGAGTTTTAGGTGCTGTCCAAAATGAATGTGTTCAGAGTGAGCAGCATTAAGCTGGAATTTCACTGATCCTTGCCAATCTAATTTGTTTCTCGAGGCATCTGATTAGCCTTTCAATTGCTGTGATTACAAGACAACCTCTCATGTTTTCTCAGCTGACATTCAGTGGAATCTAGCTGCAGGCCAGCAATTAGCCATCCTCTGCCCTCTAATAGCAAAAACATGGCCCGGCATCTATCCACAGTGTTTAACGGGAATTACCAAAATGGCATGCTTTGCTTGCATCCTTAGGATGTTACTTCATATTTGTATTATGTTCTTGTCTGTAATATTTTGCTAAATTAAGCTGCCAAGTAAGAAGTCAGTGCTTGACCCTTGTGTAAAATAGTTTGAGGTAAAATGAGGCCCCTTTCTCTCTGTAAGCCTGTAAGAACAATAACTTCCCTAAATAACTTTTATATTGATGCGTCTTCAAAAAGCCTTTTTAAAATATGCAGAACCTTCACAATGTAATATTATGCTAATGTTAATTCCCATCTTAATCTAAGTTAAGAACCATTTAAAAGGCTTTTTTAAAAAAAAGCAAGCATATTTCTACTCTCTGCATGAAGCAGAACTGAAGACTTGTTTTTTAAGGTTTTTTGTTAATATTTTGTCCTGCCCAAGCCCCTTTACTATAATCAACAACAAAGGCACAGAATGAACCATGGTTTCAAAGGCAGCCACGAACCCTGAACAAATGTCCTTTTGGTCTCTTGTACTGTAAAAGGAAGGTGAAAGTGGCCATGACAGTTGTTTATTTTCACAGCAGTAAAAAATCCCCTTCTTCTCCTGAAACACAAACATGACTGTTCTCTGCTCGTTAAGGGATCAGACAGGTAAGGTTTTTTTTTTTTTAACCCTTGCTCTTTTATAGTCCCCATGCCATAATTTTCAGTGGAAAAACAACATTTTCCTTGCAGCTGAGTCAAGTCACCTGGATTCTACCTGTCCTTATCGCAGGTTACTTTAATATTGTAACTGCAACTTTTTAATAGCCACTTGACATAATTGAGAAATCAACAATTTCAAATCACGGGATTCATCTTTCTGAATCTTTCAGCTTAATAATGAGAGCTTTTTCTTCAATAAAAGAACAAAAAAAACCCCTCAGAGATTGTGAAGCAGGAAAAGTGAAATATTGAAGGACAGTTCACACTGAATAAATTGTGTAATATTCAAGTACTTTTGCAGCCTTTTTAGAGATCAACCATTCTTCCAGACAGTGAGAAAAACAACAGAAAGGTTGGCAACTCCACTGGGGAATATTCATGTCTTCCCGTCTGAGCTTCTGAGCAACACTTACCGTACATAAGTCTTTCAGCTGCGTGCTAGAGGTAACAAAGAGTAGTTGCGTTTTCTTTGGCTTTATCCCCATTCCAGTTCAACAGGCAGCAAGCTTCTGTATTTTTCTGTATCATGCAGTTGCATAACTATAATCTAGTAGAAAGTAGGAGGGAAAAGGATGAACGAGTGTTTTTGTTTCAAAGCTCTAGTGAAGAGTAATTCTTCTGTCTCTTCTGCTTTCAGTCTCTGTGGTGGTGTGGCACGTCATTAGCTCAGACTTTCGGCAAAGCCCTGTGGACTACCTTAGAAGCAGGTGCAGGAAAGCCTCTACTACAGCATCTGTGTTTTAAATCCTTTGGTTTTGTCTCAGGAAGGCATATTGTTTCTCTTCTCTCCTCTTTCTAACTCAATTGATCTCCGTCCAGCTCACAGCTGTCAAAGTCTTCAAATACACAGAGATGCAGGCAAGTCTGAACATCATCTACATCATTTTGAAAAAAAGAAACGTCTTTTGTATTGAAAATAAAAGTGCCCTAAAGGATTCTTTGGAGCGACACCAGAATAAAACAGTTCCACAAAGAACATTTCAACATATTGTTGAGATGTGTGCAGGTGTGAAGAATCGTTTAAAGTTTAAAGAAATGTTAAATAATGCAAAGATTCAAATTCCGTAAGTGTTTTCTCTGCTACACCAGGACCCAAAACTTCTAAACTGGGTTCCTCAGTAGTGGGATTCATCACTTCTACATTGGGGTGGTCTACACTGAAACCCATCACTCCTACACCAAAGTCTTCTACACTGAGATCCATCACTCCCACACTAGAATTTTCTACACTGAGATTTACCACTTCTACACTGGGGTGGTCTACACGGAGAGCCATCATTCCCACACCCAAGTTTTATACACTGAGACCCATCCCTCCTACACTAGAGTTATCTACACTGAGACCCATCCCTCCTACATTGGCGTTTTCTACATCTAGACCCATCAATCCTACATTAGATTTATCTACGCTGAGATCCATCACTCCTACACTGGGGTTTTTCACACAGAGACCCAGATACTCCAACGCTAGACTCTTCTTCACCTCTTTTTGCTGGAAAAATCTGGGGCTGGAAGTAGAACCCTGCCTTTGTCATGGATGATGAACTTTAGTGTCTGAAGTGTCGGAAACATCCCATTTCTTTCCTCCCCCTCTTCACACCTGTTCAGTATACTTGCTCCTCACAGAAGCAGGCTGACAAAAAGTAGCACATGCAAACTCACACTCATGACACTACATGACACTCTGTGGATTTCCACCTTAGCCATGCTATATGGAGGCCAAGGACCGTCCAATGTGATGGACAGGCAGGAGAGATCCTCAGGCTCTCATTTAGTTTGACTCTCAGATCCTCTGTTCTCTTCTCTCTCATTGTTTTTAGTCTCCTGATGCATTTTGCATCTGGCTATTAACATGGGCGAGGAGAAAAATTGTTGGCCCACAGGCTGACATTTTACTACCTTATGGAAGAGACCAATATAATGTAATATATCCACAGAGGAAAAAATACATAATTCAACAAGTGTAGGATCATAACATAAACATAAACATGTACAACAGAAAAAAATGACTAATGCTACTGTCTAATAAAACAGATCAGACAGCCAGTTTAATTGCAGAAATTACTTCAACAAGCGTGACTTTCTAGAGAAACACTTATGTTTTAAAGATCAGTCATGTGTTGTTATATTCTGTAATCATTCTGTAACACGGTAACAATTAAATCTTTTTGAAGTTTAGAGGGAAGCAAAACCAGAGGCCTAGAGGCCAAACCAATCTCAGATTTGGTGTGTGGGTAGATGCTGCCTCGGAGCATGACCAAACACAAAACAGCCCAAACAGGGCCAGGACCTGGCCAAAAGTCGATGCTGAGACAGCTCTTTTTACTGAGCCAGGCCAAAAACAGACCTCGCCCAATGACCTCACCCACCATCAGCCCAGCGCAATTAAATCCTGTGGTCCAGTAATTCAGTGGGCTGACCTTTATTTTTGGAGGACCAGAAATATCACTGAAGTTCTTATTAGCAATGGTAATGATATATGATAAGTGAATTTGCTTTCGTCTTGATCTTGAGGCTCCCAGGGGTTCATCTTACCAATGGTGATTAGCGTAGATGCTAGATTAGAAAATAGCTAGCTGGCAAATTACATTTGACTGGATCAGACAGAAAAGGGGTGTTTATTTAGTGCACTGTGTGGTACTTTTGGTATAGTTCAAAAGGGACACTATCCAAATAGCCCTCTGCACTAAATCACCTTTAACCTCAAACCTTGACTGTAAAAACACAAAATCGGTAGTGATGACAGGTCTCTTTTCCTCGTCCATTTCTTTCACTTCACCAAAATGTCATCAGTCATCAACTGTGGGTAAAAATGTTGTTTTAAATTTTGTATTGGGTAAATTGGCAAATTTGTTCCAAATGAATGGCAAAGAGCTAACGGCCACGGGAGGAATGAACTATAGCTTCAGTTATTGGCCGAGACACTGAAGGAAAACATACAGCTGTGAAAGCGGGTAATATATCAGGTGTCACTAGACAAATAAACACAGCAATTCAATGGACTCACTTTGACTATAGAAGATCCGCAGTGCGTGGAACCTAAGCTGCTTTAACCCAACACATTGATCATGTCTAAATGATTTTCACTGAGCTATGGGGTTGTTTTTCTTTCTACATTGCAGGGACTTCTGCTCTGCATCTGCGCCCCTCAGGGATACCTGTTTATAATTTATCCTTCCCAACACTTTATTAAAGACACCAAGGCCTTAAATAGACTGAGGCACAGGGGGAGGGAGGGTGAGAAAATTAAGAGAGGGAAAACGATGAGCACAGTAAACTCAATTAATGAGTGTATTTTATTTACACACCAGGAAACCAACTGTGATGAAGAGGCCAGATGTTTACTGGCTGAACTAATCTGCAACACATGATAACAATGGCATGCCACATTGTACTGTAAGTGGAATTTTTAAACAATTAATTAGTGTCAATTGGTCTGGCATTCTTTGCCAGAGATCATTTAGACATTAAACTACCGAGTGATTTCAGAGGAAATGGAAGGACAAGGATACAGTTTGATGTATCTACTTTACTTGGTAAAAAAATAGTAATTATAATAATTAAAACAAATGTTGACTTACTCATATTGCAAGCAATGGGTCACTGCAGCAACACACTGGCTTTTCAGTTGGCTCCTAATAAGAGTGTATTTCAAGTCAACCTATTTCCTTTACTTTACAAGGTAGGGGAAATGCATCAAGAGTACTGAATGTGGTAATCAATCACTCATTGCATACTCAACAGATCAACATTAGGCTGGAATTTTCCTTTAATAACAGTAATGACTACCATTCTCAGCCCAATTCTCAACATCTAGCCCAGACAAATATGACCACGACCTGGCCATTGGCTGTTACATAGCTTCAGATAAGCTCCTGAGGCAGACTTATTGCAGGCCTGTAAAAGCATGAGTTTCATTTAAACAAATACCTATGTTCTATTACTTGATGAAGTGCAGCTTGTTTGTCATTCCTTCTGTCCTATAGGGACTTTGTGCCACAGGCAGACAGGTGCCTCAACTCAATTAGCAGCAAGCTGAGAAAAATGAACCAGCATCTCCCACTGCTGTCCTCTTCCTGAGGAAAAAACCTGACCATAAATGCTGCTAGGCCTGTAATTTATTTGATGTGAATGTCAGCAATACTTTAATATGCAGAAAGAAAAGTTTGAGGGTGGAGCGCAGGACTAATTATAGAAGTGTGAGAGAACCACATGGGCCACATGGGGCCTGAGGCTAGCGCTAACCACCGAAACCCAGGACCGTCCTCTGCACCTCATGTCATTTAAACGAGAGCAGCTTTTGGCTTTCTGGCCACTCTTCAATGAGGGAAAGAAAGGGAAAAAAGTGATGTGGGGGGAACACTGTGGTTCAGTAAAGCTTGCTTTGGTTAAAATCTGCACAGGGGTTGGACCATCCTTTAAAACACTTGCAATCTATGGCAATTCCAATATGTAATAATGCAGCACACACAGCTAGTAATTTGGGAATGTAAAAGATACAGATGTTTGATACCTTTGTATATCACCGTCCTTAAAACTTTTTTTTTATGTATGTCCATTGGCTATCATTCATTAATTTGTTTCAGTTTCTGTCGGAGTTCCACTTGCACCTGCAAATGATCTGATGTTGACAGCGGGCGCTGCTACTCCAGTTAATACGAAAACAGCTTCACTTGTTAGTTTACTAGTGATTGAAAGTTCAACTTATTTCAGAAAGCCGTTTCTTCTGGCACAGCTCCCAAAGACCAACCGGTTCTTTCGGCTCCTAAATGGCTCTTACTTTATTATCATCTGTGGTAGTGTTCCGCCCAAACCGACCCGCCGGAGATCCAAACCCCCCACCCAACCCGCAAAAACCCAAAACCCGACCCGACCCGAGGAAAAAAACTAACAATTTACAACACGTTTTGATCGATAATGGGATGTGTTTTGTAACTTAAATATATTTGCCTGGGACTTCTTTTATTATATTTTAATAGTTATTTCATTTTCTGCATTGGAAATGAACAATACATTTTGAATAAACTATATGAAAATGTGGACAAAGGGGAAGGCTATATGACACAAGATGGACTTCAGTTCGGACCTTCTACTGGGACGAAATGTAATAACTGGACCTCGGGGACTTTTAATTGAATACCCCTGCTATAGTAGATATTGTTTTATGTTTTGAAACCCTGATGGAAGACCAAGCAAGCAGCAGTGCATTAATGCAATAAGAAAGTGAACAGGTGTGGATGCCACTGTATATATTAGATAATTCCTGTTCAATATAGGACACCACGCCCTGAGTTACACTACTAGAAGTATGTGTAAATAATGACATGGACTCATTTATTGCACATTACCTCTAAAGAGACAGCAAAAGAAGGAGCCCTCTCATTACAAGAAGAGGATACGGTCAATTATTATTAATAGTCAAACAACCGGTAAAAATATGGTGAAATAACACAGAAGTACTTTAGGCTCTAAAAACGTCTTGAAGGGCTGAGATTTTCATCTTAGGCAAGACTGCACAATTTGAGGGTGAAATTGTTGATTCCTTCTGATTTTTTTTCATTTTAATTGCTTTTTCCATGCCTCAGTCCCACTGACATTTACTTTAGAATTTGTTCCTTATCCCAGGATTACCAGGTCACACAGCCATTGCTTTGCTCCTAAATTGTATTGTCCAGCTGCAAAGTGTCTGAAGAAGGTTGGCTAAATTCCTCCAAAGAGTCGTCAGTGTAGGAAATCACGTAGTACGTTATGAATCTTTGTGTGGAAAGTTACTGTAAAAGAAAGATCCACTCTTAAGGAGGCAAGTTCTGACTCAAACCTGCTAATGTGAATGGTTAGCTACTAGAACCCATTCCATTAGCTCACAGAGGAACAAACTGTCAGCTCCAATACTGTTCATCATTAAGGATCTGAGCTGAAAAGATTTTAAAGTTTTATGAACGACCATTTAGGAAGTGGCCATTGTTCTGATTTCTCAATTACTGGGAGATGCTTTGAAGCCACTTGTTGTCAGAGAGGGATTGGTTTAGCAGACTGATCTGCGGAGACTTAATGGAGACTTAAATCTCAGTTGCTCTCAGACACTAAGTACTGATGGTGAACCTCCAGTCACAAAAAGCAGGGAGAGAAAAAATACTCTGGAAATGTAATGTTATAGCACATAACTGAAAACAGACAAAAGGTATCCAGGGAATATATGCTTCACTTCCACTTCCATGCACTACAGAAGCTCACCACCCCTAAAGGAGCATTTAGTATTACAGCATCAATAGGAAAAGGACTTACTGACTGGATCTTGTTAGTACTTTCTATAGAGCAGCCTTTCTGTAATTTTACAAGATCTGTATTCTTGTCTTGGCTTCAAAGAATATAAATGTTCTCTCGAAATGTGCATAACTGATTCAGTTTCTTGGCTAGGCAGATGATACCTTTCCCTCTCAGAGAATGTTTATTTCATTGAAAACATGCATCAATCAATCAAATGATATTTTTGTCATATTTTTGCATTAGATGCTGGAAATCCATTGTTAATATTTCTAATACTCAAAAAGAACTTGTGTTGAACAACGCCATACACCAGAAACATGTTTCTCTTAAAAACGTACTTGATTTAAACATGTGGCACATTATTCCCGTATTCTTTTTTCACATATTCTTTTTTCACATATTCTTTTTTCACTCCAGAGACAGCTGGTCATGTCATAATTACAGAGGTTTTCAGCACTGAGTTCATTAAATGCCTTGGAGAGGGTCCGTCTCACGTGTAAGAAGTCTATAAGAGCCTCAGATGTGGTTGACAGTGGAGGGAACATCTCTGGGTTTAAATAAATCACAGCTGGAGACATAAGTCAGGAAATTCTCTATTAGCTTTTTAGAGCTTTTGCGAGGCTGCAGAAACGGGACTCTAATCTAAGCCGTCCATGTGGTTTTGTAAAAGCAATTAAAGCAGCCGCCGCTTGAGGTTGGCCATCTTGGTTCCCCACCACTCATCTGCCACATGAGCCACAGCCTCAGTTGCTACATACAGCAAAACAGCAAGCATGTTATAGTTATTATTTCTGACATGACCATTAATCAAAAGATTAATGGAAATCAGACATAACAGGAATATTC
>JBBMFX010000141.1:12272846-12292298 GCA_037832545.1 Rhabdalestes septentrionalis
AGCGCAGTCTGCGTTTTATTATCGTCAGCGTCATGTAAATATTTTTTCCACTTTCTCTTCAAATTGTTGTGTAGTTAACAACAGAATGACTGCTGTTTTGTTTCCCCAGTATGGATCACATTAATGCCCTGCCTATTTTCAATATGCACATGCATAAAAATGCTATTAATCCTTGTATGCAAATGTTTGAACACCCTCAGCTGAATTAGAGGCTTTGTGAAAATAAGTACATATCCGTCTACCAATGTTAGTGTGTGTTTTCCATTCATTTGCTGAAATTAACCTATCAAGGACAAAAAATAAACAGTGTGGACAGCAGTTCTGCATATCATACATACAGTGTAACTTATCTCTAGACTGTTATAGACACAGAGGTTAAGAAGTGACCTGTTCTCAAACAATAAAAGTCAATCACATGTGACGTGCTGGTGCTAGTGGAGGGCGGTGTCATATTACAGACTAAAGACGAACCTAGGGGGTCTCACTCTGACCCTCAACCCCTCACCCCTATCTCTAGAATTACACATCATCACTTAGCATGGGTGAAGTGGGCTGTTTCTGTCAATGGACACCTGGAGCGATCTGAAACCTGTAGAGTGACAGTTTTACAGGCTAGATAAATTGGAGCTGATAGCTAAAGCTATTTTAGAAGCTTTCTTTTTTAAACATTTCCTTGTTTCCATTAAACTAACTGGTCTGTCCTGTAAATGTTTGCTGTCCCGTCATCAGCCTCAGCGTTCCCATCAACCTCCTCCTCTTTAAAACTCTTTAACCCCCCCTCCCTGTTTCATGTGAAGCACTTAGGAACTAATTAGTCTCATTAAAAAGACATACAGCATTTCCCCCCCCCTTTGTTTGTCTTGTCAAGTCAGAGGCCTCTACCTCTCTCATTACCATTACTTTAAGAGACCCCTGTACTTACCCAGCTTTTTATATTCTGTTTCTCAACAGTCATTGTTATTGGTTTTCCTCATCGTTCCCATCTTTCTGTTTCTTTCTTAGTTCACTAATCCAAGGTTGACTTTATACGAATGCTTTTAAGCTAAAGTAAAAGAGAACAGAGAACGATGCAGAACGATAAAGGTCTGCATGGCTTCTGTTCCTGTGATTTGATACAAAACCAGTGTTTTATTAGAGAGCTTTGATGTTTTATATTTTTCAGTATACCCTAAGGACATAGCAGCTTTATAAGTAAAAGTTGGCAATAAAATTAACTGGACTTCTGTTTTTGGTATTTGTAACATGACCAGGTTGTGATGGCATATGTGACTTTCTGATTAGGTTCAATCAGGCAGACTAAAAGAAAAAAATACAAAAAGCGCTGAATATTTCAGGTACCACTGATAGTTCTGACATGCTCTGTAACATTCCCCTTCATTCCCCGATGCAACAAATTGACAGTTTCCTTTCCACATGTGTTTTAAAGGAAGAGTTAAATACCTTAGTCTCCAGCAGGTTTTGATGTCATTTTCACTTGAGCGTCATTCCGAAGTGCTTTGGATTCTTTATTCATTGAATAATACAGAAACTCCCACGAAGGGGCTACTTTTTTGCTTTTGTCTTGCAAGGTGGTTAGAGATAGAACTCTCAGAGGCGAGGAGGTCTATGATTTTAACAGCGACACTGGAGCCTGACCTAGCTTCCATTCCTACTGACGCCAAGAAGCTCGGGACCTCTGTTTGACTTCCTGACGAGAGAGAGGGAGAGAGAAGAGGAGAGGAAGGGAACAAGTTCCAGAGAGAGAGTTACTTTATCTCAATAAGAGATGAAAGCCTTTTCCCAAATAATTAAAAGACCAAAAGATTGTGTTCTTTATTTGGTACTGCATGGGGTCATAGCGCTAGATTCATTTGGTTTGAGCGTGTGTGTCTTATAATACGCTCTTATAATGAATGCAGCAGGACTCAGTTACCAAAGAGTCCTATCATATATCTGTGTGATATTGCAGATCATCAATAAAGGAATTATATTGCGTACTATTGCATTGTTTGGACACATACATTTACATATAACTGGCACCCAACAACCCATGTTTAACTAGTAGATTATGCCACCTCTTACTTTTTATTTCTCTTCATGCCAATCTGAATCAAAATATTGTGAGAATGTCAAATTACTAACTTATCATAGTGTAGTGTTTTACATGTCTTTCATATGTCCGCCAAAAATGGGGGCTTTACACTTTTATAAATGCGCATATACTAAAAAGCAGTCATAGTACTGTCTGTTTAATTTTCATTTTAGTTTTCTATTTTGATTTGTAAATTTGCATATTATTAGCAATTCTGAGGGAAAATGTGTGTGACATTATACAGCGTAATGTATACAGTGCAGAGAGCTTTGATAGCCACTTATCAGTTTCTGGATCCCACTGTCCAGAGACAGGGGTCACAGACTAATGCTGCAAGCCATTCTGCAATGCTGTCAACACACTGAAGCCTTCCAACAAATCTGCCTGCTTCCTCCCTTCAAATGTTCCAAATGATTCTGTCCCGCCAGCTAAGCAGGACTGAGCCCTCCATGGGACTTAACATAAAATATAAAAAAGCCAAAACCCAACAAAGCTTCCAAATAGTCAAGAAGAATGATACATGGCTTTCACTTTAATGACATGGAATTTTGTTTGGTTTTAGTCTAAGAGGCTGCATTGTAGGAAATGTCCAGGAGTTCAGCTGAAACACAATGGAAAGTTTCATTAATATTAATTTGTATTGCCTTTCTTTAAGATATATTTTTTACTACTAGTTAAACCGCCTGATTTCACCCATTGCATTTGTTCACAATGTGCATAGCATCTGCACCTTCTACACACATGGATCTGCTGCCGTATGTCAGAGGTCAGCTCTGGGGTTGTGTCACCCAGGGGTTTTTAGAAGTGCACAATGATGGCACTGCAGGTTCTGGGAAATAACTTTCTTAACTAGAGAGGGGGAGGTGACAGGAATGACCAAACAGAGAAAAATAATAGGGTTTGTGGATGTAAACATGTCCTGCTCTCCACTCCTCCCCATCATTAACCCAACCCCAGTTGGTTTGCTCATCTTGCCATGAAGCATCCGTTTGATGTCCTCTAGATAAACAAGGTTATTTACAGTGCTGGAGGGATACTCTGCCCCTCACTGAGAGGCCCCATTATGGGATGGCAGGCAGAGGTGTCTTCACAGTGTGTGTGTGTGTGTGTGTCGGTGTGTTTGTGTTCAAGCGTGGGACAGCAGCAGAGCTTCTTTCCCGACTGCTGGATCTCAAATCAGAGTGAACAATTTGGGAGAGCCAGACAAACACATGGTCCACCTCAGAAAAATGAAAAACAAAATAAAATGTGTTCGATACTATATTCATATTATTTTGAAATTTAACAGTTGTTTAAAAAACATAATTTACTAAAATAGCGACTCATGCATAGTGGTTCAAAACATCATGTTTTCACATAGAGGCCATCAACAGGTACGGAGAATATCATTGATTATCGATTACACTTGCCCGACGGTGATGGTGGAGGTGGGTCGGGGGCTGCAATGGATTATTTGTATCTCTGGCCGATGGCCATGCACTGGGCGGCCATTCTGGACTTTTCCAGAACGCACAGATTGCCAGTCCGCCCCTGCTGATATGTGTGGGGCTCGCCGATCGTTTTCCCTCTTATAAAAGTGTCACTATAGCTGGAAACCCGTAGTATTGCTAAAAATGTTCATGCTGGCTATGATGGAATGATGTCTAAGCACAATGCATCACAGCTTGATGTGTACCAGTCTGCATATCTGCAGACCAGTCAGAGTGCCCATGCTGACCCTGTCCTTCACAGAAAGAGCCTAGAGTAGGCAAGTGAGCATCATAACTGGATCATGAATCATGTTTTTTTTCATCACGTTGTTGACTGGGTATATGTGCATTGCAGACATGGTGAAGAGATGACAACAGGATGCACCTTGAGAAGAAAGCAGCTTGGTGGATGAACATCAACATAAATCCAAGACCTGAGACTGACTGGTAGAACATTACCCAGAGCTTCATTCAATAAGCTCTGAGTAATATTCTACCAGTCAGTCTCAGGTCTTGGATTCATGTGGATGTTACTTTGACATGTACCTTTTATCTAAATATTGAGGCAATATACCAAGTACACTCCTTCATGACAGCATATTCCCTAGTGACAGTGGCTTCTTTCAGCGGGAGTATGCACCCTGTCACACTGCACAAAATGTTAAGAAATGGTTTCAGGAACATGACATGACAAGACCTCCAAATTCTCCAGATCTCAATCAGCCAGAGCATCTTGTCTGTTACATGGAGGCCCCACCTCAAAACTTACAGGACTTAAAGGATCTGCTGCCAAACTCTAAATGCTGGATACCACAGAGTAATAATTTACTGGTCAAACCTGATTTAATATTATTGCTTACTGTTGTCTTTATGTGCGCATGTGCACATTGGACTATGTTTCAATTTGAGAAGCTGAATTATGCACTGGCATCACACAAGTGTAAAAGTAACCAAAGTTGAATAATAAAGGAAATAGCTCTGTACTTCTCTGTTGGCATTTGATCATCAACATTAATTTAACGTGCTTGAGATGTCTGATAACTACTACAGATTTCATGGTCCCTTTTCAAACTCAGGGCCCCTCTTTGGAGCTCCTAAACCCCTTAAAAAGAACAGCCTCGAAACCCGATAATTTATCATAATTTAGTGTAGGCCCAGCTAAGATGGGGCAGGAGGCAGGATTTGAGCCTTTTTGTGGCAGGTAAAGTCTGCCTGAGGGGGGACTTAGGGTGAGGGGAGAGTTTGGTATTAGCTTGTCAAAAGGGCATCATGGTAATCCAGGATTACTGAAGCAGGATGTATGTGTGTGTGTGTGTTCCTCTGTTATCTTTCAATCAGTTAGATTGCCATCTATTTCTGGCAGCTCTTTGCAAATCCAGAGTCCTAAACCTGTGAGGTACATAATAAATCCATATTAACTCAGTTCTTTGGGGAACTCATAAGCAGGTATGCTTGGAATAATGACCATTTTTTTTAGGCTACATGTGAAAATACACATGAAAACCTGAAAATGTTTGGCATTATAGCACCAGTGCAATACAAAACTCACTTTATAACAGCTTGACATGCTATATAAACATTGTATTAAAGTTACAAGTTAAAAGCCATTTTCACCCCAGTCACTATGGCCAATTTATTAAAACCATGCTTGGAAAAACAGTCCATATTGAATTTCTTGTTCTTTTGTTATCATGTGCATTTATGAGTATACACAGCCTACAATATTTCCCCTCATCACTTTAAAAATGTACAGAATATTCCACTGCTTTTGAAATACTGAACTGCTTTTGGAATGTGGCATTATACAAGGCAACCAGTCATAACAGATGTAATTTACACCATTCATAAAGTCTTGGTAGTAAAATACAGGATAAGCAGAGGTTACAAAAAGGCCTTGCAAAACAAATTATGTGTGTTTTGATATATTAACTCATGCAAACATGTGATAAGTGGAGTACATAAGTAGACCTTTGGGAGAAAGGTAGGTTATGACCCCTTTAACGTCCTTTAACACCTGCAAGGGCCTGTGTGTGGACCCACACTGAAAGTAGCACAATGGAATTTGTTGATTTGAACATGTACATCCTATGCATTTTGGTCAAATACAGCAACATAATTATTATAATGATTATGTTGATGGAGCATATGTTGCTGATGTTGTTTGAATCAAGCACATTCAGTGCGTTACATTTCTCAGTGCACAGTTCAGTACCTCACTCTTATAATTACAGAACCAACACCTTGTTTTCAAAGTTTCTACTGAATGCTTAATAGATATTATTAAATAACATTGAATAGTAATGAATAATAATAAGAGTTAAGCGTGTCAGTTTTTTAGTCTGGCATTTTCTTCTTGTTTCTTCTTGTTTCCTGTTCACAATGAGTAAATTGGAAACGGAATGAGGCAAAGCAGGCCTGGCTCATCACCTTTGTCCTTCGCCACCCTGGTAATTTGTGGCCTGTTGAAAATGCTTGGCTGTGGTTCATGGGTTTACATGCCACCAGAGTTGAAGGAACTCCAGAGACATGAAATAAACTAACACATGCACTTTCTCTCTTCCCTACCTAAGCCCCAAAGAAATGCAAACTCACACGTGCATCATAAACACACGCACACACACACACACACATGCGCACACACGCAAGCACGCATGCACACACACACACACACACACACACACACACACACACACACACTTATTAATTTAGCCATAAGGCATTGTGACTGCTTCTGGTCAAGCCACCTAAGAAATCCTAGTCAAATAGTCTAAACATTTCTTTCCTTGTTTGCCCACTCTTTGGGAATTATTTGCCAGAATGGTTGACGCCTCCACCAGTGCCTCTTTTTGTGTGATTAGTGGTGTGTGTTAAGCGGGATTTCCAGACACGTGAGGCCTCCAGGATGGACAGCGGAGGACACCACTGAGTGACGCTGGAGGCACAAATGCATGATGAGATTAGATTGGTGTCCTGCGTCTCCCCTGCATTGTGTGTGTGAGGTAAAGTCTGCAGGGCAGCAGTGCAGGGATTTAGTCGGACGTTCTGCTTGGTCGATCAGAGGGTCCGATGTGAAGAATAGAGGATGATTGCACAGGAGCCCACATTGTCCTGAGCATAGCCATGTAGCGACAGATGGTTGCTGAGCCAATGTGGTTTGTGGACACACACATTGTCATCATTCTGTCAAAAAGCCCTTGAAATTGACTTAATTGTACTATATTTGCTTCTACCAGTTGGCCTGTAATGTGCATCCTTTTTCGGGGTTTTAAATCCAGTATGGAATGTTTTTATCTGGCTGTGGACGAGCCATAGATGAGATGATGAACAGTTGATGACAGGCTGAATTCGGAACCCAAATGTTATTCTCTCATTTAGAAATCCAGAGTGTGCTCTTGCGTCCAACTGGAGCTTATACTTCTGCTGATGTATAAGAAAACTCTCTTTCAGCGGAGGTAGCCAGGCCAGAGGCAATGGAGGCCTAAAGTCTGCTCTCCCAGGCTCTGAGAGGCTTATGAGCAGAGACAGTGTTCAGCCGTTTGACGAGGGGTGAAGCGGGTCATTTGTTTTTCTGCAAAGAGCTTGCTGACTTCCTCCAATGCTGAAATGCCTCGAGGGCAGTTGTTTAGGAGTTCTCTTGCACGGCGTGGGCAATTTGTGCTGCTGAATGTGAGAAAGGCCATATGCTCTGGTCTGAAGAATGCAAACAACCCAAACAAGGTCTGTTCTTTGTTTAATAATGTTGTCAAATGTTTTTTGAGTGTGTGTGTGTGTGTGGGTGCGCATGCAAAGTGTATAATGTGACGGTTCCTATTTCACACACCTTTAATTCTGTTCAGGCAAATAGTAAGAAATAAAAAGACATTGCATTGTTTCTGATTTACCTTATTTGGATTGTCCTAAATTGATCATTGATCATAAATGAACGTCATAGAAATGTTTTTCCTCCAACATTGATTCTGTTGCATTTGTATATGGTGTATATTTTCAGACCAATGACTGGATTCTCACATGCAAGCTCACAACAGGAGCATGGACAAGAGGATGCTATGCAGAGCTTGGGTGCTCCAGAACATACCAAGCTATTCAAATGGTTCCATTATCTCATCCATGTTTTCACAGTTCCAGATCTAAATATTATGAAGGTGTAAGCCAACAGGAAGATAGTAAACATCATGTGTCTAAATTGACAAATGAGGTCAAATGCACTACTATATCTGTGCACACATTTTTTTAAAACTATTTGAAAACGTGACAACTTATTTCACACCAGTTTTATTTTAATTATATTCTTGATTTCATTCATGAAGCCTGTTGATTATTGTAGGCAAAAAAAAATACTAACTTTCTGGCATCTTGTAATTGATTTCAGACCTGTGAATTTGCACAGGATATTTCCTCTTATACATTTGTCTGGAATTAGATGGGTCATTGAAAGCAGAAATTTTCTTTCACAGTAGTGGCATGGACTCTCATCCCAGACCTTCTGGGTTTTGGAGCCTGAGTCCCTGCAGGCTGGGGTAGAGTGGGTAATTCTTCAGTAGGGTCGGCATGTTTGGATTCCTAAGCTGGAATGGCATACAAACGTGTAGGGTGACGAGGGGAGGCTGGACTCAGGCTGGATTTCAGCATAGGCACTCTCCCCTTTCTACTGCGCTCAGCCAGATCTAAAGAATGAGAAATAAATTATACAGAAGGAGAGAGTGGAAAAGTGGGTTTCTGAAGATCTGTGTTTGTGCTGATGGTTTCTGTGGTCAGTGTCTTTGTTTCTGCATGCAGGACATGAATGGAACTGAGGCGAGTCGCTCCAAAACACAGTACATTTCACAGCTTCCGCTACTTGACATCCCCATGGCAATGTAAATTAAACACAACACACATCCACACAATATTTTATGCTATGTTTTATTCAAACCAGATCCTCAAACCAGATCAAATCCAAATATATAAACAGAGCTGCCACAGTGAATTCATGTGCAGCATGACCTGTTACATTTAATTGGAGCTGAAGATTTTTTTCTGCATTGGAACGCACGTGACTGCTGGCTGAAACAGATATTCAGTGGCTAAAATAAGGGAGATCCGTCTCAGACAGTTAACAGTACAGTGAGAAGGAAATGACTGATTTTGACTCGGTGTTTGAAACACAACCCCGACCTGACACTCCCAGCCTAGGACGCTAGCATTCGTGTCACTGGGGGATTATTTTGGGCTGCAATGGAGAAGGGTGTTGAAAATGTTCTCGCCGTGCCCCGGCAACAGTCTCCAGCCAAGCAGTAAGGGTCGGCGCACACAGCAGCAACAATTTACAAGCAGCTTACGCTCGGATTGCGCTTGATTATTTTTGTTGTTGCTTGAGATTTCTCCGACCGATCCCGTAGCTGCAGCTGCGACCGATGTAGACCACGGAGGCACACTCGCCGCCTTTGTGTTAGGGGAGTAGAGGAATGTTAGCGTGTCAGTCATGCCTTGACTTCTCTGGATGCGGCTCAGTGTTCGAGGCCCGGGCCTGTTTCTCTCATCTTGAGGAAACCTGCTACTTTCATGTGCTTTTTTCCTTCTTTTATACTCCTGTTTGCCTTTTGCATAGACATGTCATCCTTCATCAACCCGTGCTTATTTTGATATGCTGTTAGGGGGGCTTATGTAAAGACCTGATTGAGAGCAGGCTGGTCTTCGTCATGCACTAAATGGTGCCCGTGGCCCCAAACCAAGAGATTTAACCGCTCATAAGTGTCTCAAATCTGCGGAAGATTTTATTTTGAGCTGGATTTCTTTACACTTCGGCTTCGTTCAGTCAATTTCCTTTGCAGTAGACATGAAACTGGATTCTGGAGAAAGGCCACAATCAGTGAAACCGAACCGATTGGAACACATTCCCTCATCCAAAGCAGTAGGTTCACTCTAGATTAAACAAGAGCACAAACTGTTCAGCTAAGTAGTCCGATATTTATTACACTTCTCAACACTCTAAACAAGACACCACTCTGTTACCGTTTAGCAGTGATTAGCCTAGATTTAGGCTGATTGACTGTTTGACAGTTGTTTGTCCAAGCTGAGGTTGAAGTACCATTATAAACAGTTGAATGATTAGATTTTCTTTAATTATTTAAGCCTTTGTTCTCCTAAATCTTGACCACACTGCTGTGGGGAAAGAGTGAAAGAAAGAAAGGGGAGGATTAATAGAAAGAGAAGCCTGGTGCAGTGAGTGGCTTGCATTATTTCTGTCCTTCTGACACCTGAATGTCGCAGCATTTCAGCTGTCAGGCCAAACAGCATCTGAGACGCAGCCGCTGGCTCATCTTTCTCTTCTCAGAGCTGAAGGTACACCTCGGCCCACGTTTCCTTCCAAGTGGCACAACACGAGTCACTGAGTGCACCTTCTCTCACAAGAGAGAAGGTTAGACCACTGTAAGCCACCCTAAGCAAATGTGAGCCATTCTAATCATACACAATTTTATAGTTCTGGTTAGGCATCCATAAACCATGCTGAAAAATATTCAAGTCATGCTCACTATGCAGTGCTGTACAGTGTGACCAGTTTATTAAACTAAAATCTGAATGGCTGAGCCACTCTCAAAGACTTTGCATGGGAGAAGGATGGGAGAACTAACAGCTGATTCATATCATACAGAATGCAGCTCCATATTTTACAGTCGTTTCACAATTACAGTGATGAAATGAAGAAATGTGATAAGTTTAATATTTAAATGTTGAAGTTTAAATGCTGTTAATCGTAAAAAGCTTTTACAAACAAATGCACTACAGTTTTAGGCTTTAATTGAAATGGCATTACGCAAGGACCGTAAAACAGCAATATGCAAAATAAATGTAGCTTACTGGAATGCTCTATCATTATTTATGTGGTGTTAACATAGTACAGCAAAATGTAATTATTGGAGCTGTAGGTATCAGGTGAATACAGGTTTCCTTTTAATAAGATGCTGCAATTTAAGTGAACCTAATTGTCCCATCTTGCACTGACTGTAGACTAAACAATAATCTAGGGAATGTTTCAACCAGGCAACTGGTGGCCTAGAGGTTAGGGAGTTGCCTTTGCTATCAGAAGGTTGTGTTTGAATCCCAACACTGTTAGTGTCATCACTGAAGTACCGTAGAGCAAGGTACCCTCCCCACTCACTGCTTCCCGGACGCCCCTCTTTGATGGCAGTGTATTTTTTCACTTGATGATTGTGTTAAATGCAGAGAAAGAATTCCACACGGTGTGGTGTGACTGTAACTGGCCGCTTTACTAAATGCAATTATTTTATCACTACATATAATTATCCAGGCTGCCCATGCTGGTTATGACATGATCTTTGAGCATTATGTTGCTTAGCAACCACAGTCTACTAGTAATTTTCTGCACTATAATGGTATATTTGATAATTTTGGACTATGCAGCCATTTTATGAAATATTACTATACTATAAAATGTCAGCCACTCTGCACTGATTTGACCAAGCTTAATAGTTTGGCTATCAAACCCACAGGGGTGAAAGTCACTACACTACAAACGCTCACATGGCTTATTGTTTTATGCAAGCTGTGCTCACCATACACGGTTTTACAGTGGTTGGCTATTGCCACTGAAAGTCATCCCAAAAAAATTCTGTTCTCTACATTCTGTTTTACAGTACTGGTGGAGTGGTTCTTGCCAGAACACTACTTTTAGCCATTATAAAAACACTTGCAATCGTATTATAAATACATTTCACAGGCAATTCTGCCTAGTTACTCTCCATTTGGCCCCCCAGCAGGACCACTGCGCGGCTCTTTTAACACTTTTGTGCTGGTGTGTGATGTTTATTCCAATGGCTCTGTTTTTGCAATCAGCCAGCAGGCAACACTCATTTGATAGGCACTTTTAACACCAGGCACGGTGTGTGTAGAGCGTTCTTGGCCAAATGCCATGGCTGGAATACACATGGTAAAAGCATCAAGGTGCTCCCCGTTTATTTCAGCAATGCCACCGAAGCTTCTCATCAAGCTTCTGTTTTAATAACTCTTGGCATGGCAAGATGCCTCCTTTTTCCCTCAGTAACCCTATATCCATAGACGCAAGCTCGCTAAGACCCCATCACACCTCTTTTTTTTGCTCTCAGCCACAATGTTTGAATGTAAATGCTTGGTGGTTAGGTCCTCAGCATGGTGGTCCTCTGGGACGGTCCTGTGTCTGCAGTTTTTCATTTAACCCATGGGGCGAAACTCAATAACAAATTTGTCTGACTTGGTCTTGAGCAAAGACTGATGTCATTTTTGGGGGTAAAACCACTTTAAACCAACTCAAAGCTTGTTTGACTTTCTTCCTGAGAACATTTGGGCAATAACACAAGACCGGATCATAAAGGAGACTAATTGGTATTTCAGGAACAAGTTTTTTTTTCTGACTGGAAATTACAGCATTTGTCAGCAGTATGTGTTTTTTCCAGTTGATGGATTGTATTGTGTGCTTTCATTCTATTTCAGTGGGTTTTTTTTTTACTGGAGTACAAGGAGAGAGCTGTTTCAAAACAAGAGCTAATCTTGTCTTTTATCACCCTCCTAGCACAGCGGTCAAAGTCAGAGCTCCCAAAGGTCAATAGAGGCCTTACAAATACGCACACTGCAATTAGTATTGTCATAACAGACGCATAAAACACCCCGAATCTCACTTGTAAGTGTACAATTTTCTGTCGGTCCAGCAGCAGTCAAGATGTTGTTTTAACCTTATCCAGGCAACCATTTGTCTCCAATAAGAAACATGCTTGTTAATCGAGAAATGCTGGGGTTTCCCTCCGTTTTCTTTGTGTGTGTGTGTGTTAAAACGTAAAACTATGGTTCTCTCTTGTCCTAGACTCTCTCACCTGGCATTTATCATAGATTATAATCTTAATGCTTAAATAAGAAGTACTCTATCACTGAAAAGGTCTCACTCATTCAGTTTGGTCAGCATGTTTTGACTCAGACTTATTACATATTTAGTTTCGAACAAATGAGACCTGACATAATATTGCATCCTGCTTGAACCCTCTTAGTCTGCTGTTCCTTTTTGACACCTCTCAGTAATACTGCTGCTTGGGCTGAGAGCCAACTTTACACTGGATCATTTCACACCATAAAGGTTGTTTGTTGCTCTCTCACAGTTACAGTTACGTCAAGCATCCAACTCTGTTCAAACATCAGCGTGAGGCCCCATGAGGTTCTCCTGGTTAGCTTGGTGGAGATGATGTTGGCTTTCACTGAGCTGCATTCTTGAAAGTCTCTCAGAAATTCCTACACATTAAAAAAAGTGGTTTAAAGAGCCATATATTTGTCTATTATTTAATGTTTAATTTTAATGTGAGTTTGGGTACCAAAATTGTAACTGATAATTTTCAGAATCCATACTAACATGGCTATATTCCAACCTCTGTGAATCCCATAGACTCAAACAAGGTTATAGTGTACTTTGTCACTGTGGCTTGAAGACTTACATATAAATGAACTCTGCCTGGCTGTGTTGTGTAGCAGATAGCTGAAAAGGCAGTGCAAGGCTGAAACATTATATGGAACTTCAGCATGAATTGATGGAGCTCAACTGCTGAATAAGGAATTGCATGAAAATATGTTAGTTTTCTGACAACACAACTATACTTTGAAAACAGATTTTTTTGCGGCTTAGTTCCCAAAGATGGTCTGTATGGATGGGGGAGTCATTGGATGTTTTCAGACATATGATAGGGACCCTTTAATATTTTAAACTTATAAAAATCGCAATGATTGTAAGAGTATTATCTCAATACTGATATTTTGTCTATATTTTGGAGCCCTAGAAACATCCATTGAAAAACCCTTAATGAAACGTCATGTGGCATCGTATTAAACATATTTAAATGTCTCACTTTTTATATTCTGTATGAGCAGTCTTTTCTTCCATGCCCCTTGCATTTTGCAGTGTAATGCCTTAAGCATCTGTGGGACCCAGCAGGTGCTAATGCAATCCTGCTCTTTTCTATCTGCATTTTACTTTTGATAGATAAGCTGACCTGAGGGCCAGTAACTAAGGATTTTTCTGAAGGGTGTGGGTAAAAAATGGGAAGCTACGTCTCTCTGTGGCCCCATTGACATTCCTGTCACTTCAAAGAACTCCTTTTCTGCTAATGAAGTCAAATGCTTCTTTTGCTTCCTGGCTTTTCCTTTTGTGCCTCTGATTCATTGAACAGGAACCAACAAAAGTACAGAGCAAACAAAAGCTAACAATGTCAACGAGAGTGAAATATCGGTGCATTTCGATTCAGTGGTGCCGTCTAGAGAAGGGGAGACAGGGCAAACGCTCATTAAACCCGGTGCCCTATAGTGAAATCCTGACCACACTTTTATAGTACATCATAAGTCAAAGAAATTCAACCTGGTGTTTGAAGAGGCCCTAGACTATTTCATTGTTTTTGGATCTCTGGTACATCCATCCACCGGGCATGAGGACTGTGATGTGGTGCCACAATGTGCAGTCATGTCAAAATAGGATTATAGCATAGCGATAGGTGTTCCTATGCAGGCTCCAGTGCCTGTTCCTGGACATATCTTAGGCCTTTAATTATGGATGAATTTCTCCGGGGCCACGTTTCAATTGTTGGTGACCCAAGCCTTTGATTTAGACGAAAAAGAAAAAAAGCCCAAAGGATAAGATTTATGTGCTGCTCTAGCTCACAACTCAGCTCGCTGGATTAGAGTAGGAAGCCTTTCTTCTACCTAGACTGGAGGAGCTGTTCACGTTTTTGAATGTATACTTTTTCCTCCTGAGAGCAATTTGGAAGAATAATGGTAAAGTCAGGTTAATAGTGGCTGCTCTGGCACCAGCACAATGGCGTCTTTGTGGTGATCTCCTGTAAGAGGCTTGCTGTAATTATTTAATCTCAGGCTTAGTGGCTCACTTTTTCAGCTCTGAGGACTATTTGGGAAAATATTTCAGTCTCAACCTCACCACAAGTTGGCCTGAAAGAGCATAATAGGTGCGGGCCACTTCAGTGTTTTCCAGGCCTTCTGGGAAAGGCTGCAGTTCACCAGAGGTTAAAAAGGGAATGGGCTGACTTGAATAGGGAGGAAGAAAGCCTTTCCAGTAGCTACCGATACATTTTATGAAGATTGATATGCTTTGAGTTGGCAAAATTTTATTTTTCACCCTTGCCATTCTTGCTGTTAGCATAGATGTCTTTTGCCACAGCTGGTGGACGTAGATCTGTGTCCTCGTTTTTCACATTCAGAATTTTCATGACATGATGTCAGTGAAGAAGGAGCCAAGAGTAAAAGTGGAAAATGGATGTGTGTGCTTTGAACTGGGACTAGTGTTCACCAAGGCACAAATGCAGCGAGCGATGATCAGGAGCAGCTCAGCTGTCATCGCTGGCCTCACACTCAAGACCTGAGACTCTGCGATCTGACCTTGTGCACAGTCCTTTTCTTCAGTTGGAAATGTGGTCGTTTCTTGAGGCAAGGCCTGCGCGGGAGTGACCTGGGCCTCACTACTGAAAGAGTGTGCATGATGGACTGTTGGCTTTTCTAGACTTGAGGTTTTTGTGGAGCCATCTAAACCTGATAGGGCCTTTGTTTAAAGTTTATTGGCTCCCTGAGGATGGTAGAGGTGCGTGGAGAAGGGTATCCTTTGTTTCAGTCAAGTCAACTAATCTCTTCTGCCGTCTGGAATGGTCACATAACTGCGTTTTTATTTGGAGTCTGGGCAAATTTATATTTGACAAGGTTATATATAAGAGTTGTGAAAAGGCATGAAATACATTCAATGATTTTTCCAGATTGAATAGGAGAAAGGGGGGAAACGTGCAAAAGTTCATTTCTTTTGGTTTGGTTGATGCACACCCTCAGAAAAAGAGCAGTTAACTACTTGCATTTCTGGCACAAAGGATTGAACATGAGTCTCTATGGAGACAGAAGGGCTGTGAGTGGACATACACCTTATGCTTCAGTGCAACTGAAGAGTGAAATCAGTGTTTTGTGGATCTTCTAATTTGAAGTTACAGAAGCATCCCAGAGCTTCTCCATGCCTTAAACACAGCCCTTAGTGGCCAAACCAAACGTTTTGCTATTTTATTCAGGTGCCCGTCTCCTTCTCTGCCGTGACATTCCTGTACTATGCTTACAGTGCATGAGGCTGAAAGACGACACATTTGTTCTTGGCTGGTGCCGTGTGTTTGCTGGGGCTACAGAAGGAGATGAGAATCTGAGGGACGAGCCAAGGATAAGGGGAGTGGTGTGGGAAATGGGCCTTGGGTATTTTGGGCATGGAATTCCAGGAGTTATTCCTGGATCTCTAGAGTGGGACCCTTTGGAGATGCCATCTCACCTGGCCTGGCATGCCAGGATAGTCTAAGGAACATAAAATGTCACGTAGCATCCTCTTAACCAACAGAGAAATATTTGTCATACTTGTCATTTTTAAAAAGGATAATTCTGGTTCTAAGTGACTGAGCTATGTCCAAAGCAGTTAAGTGCTTAAATATTAGATGTCAATGTCAGTCACAAGACCTATACTACAGAAGCCATTTGGATTTGCATCCAGTTAAGTCATAGCTAGGTGAATACAAAAAAATGCCTGGTAATTTGTGAGAAATGTTTTCGGAAAAAAAGACGAATCTGAACAGTACAGAGAAAATGTTATTTGGGAGACTAAATTTACCTTAAAATGTCATGGCATGATTCATTATTTTCATTCAACAAATTGAAACTGTGGAGGAAATGAGGTGTGTTGTACATCAGATTAATCAGCACTAGATGCTCTGCATTCAGTTTTTTATAATGAGGCAGGGTGGGATGCTTTGGTGCATGTGTGCCTGAGTGTAAGCATTCAAAGTCTCCAGTTCCGTCTCACTAGCCTGGCATGAGGAGTGGGCAACAGGTGGTTGTGATAATGTTACACTTATATAAATATTATACAATAATATATGGTGTGTATGCAGCATCTGTGTATGCAGCACATATTTGATTTTTAAAATCTACTGTCTTCCTATTTCACTGAGAAATACATTTTAGCTGAGACCCTTTTATCTCACTCTGGGAATATTAGATAATAGATCCAAATGAAAGAAGACAAACATATGTTGATCTAAATCATCCAGTTTCTACTACAAAACTTTGAGAGAATTTTTTGTGCTCCATTCTCAAAACATATTGAAAGAAAATACTCACTATGCTATATTTGCAGGTGGAAGTTCAAAATGAAGATGGGTGAATACATTTATTGTCTGTAATTTATACTGAATTCACTTTCATTAAATATATTAATAAACGATTACACTAGGCTTTTGATATTTTCAGTGTATGATTGAGCCATTTGACCACAAAGACATGACATTTTTTTTTACCTTACTAAGGGTGTGAATATTTATGGAGCTGACTGTATTTGAAGCTGGATGTGTCTTTGTATGAAGGTTGTCTATAGATGTCCCGGACTGAGCTGGCAGGACAGGAAGTGTTGGAGAGCCCAGAATGCGTCAGGAATCTGAGTACACACTTCCACATGCCTGTCTGTAGGGTTTCACCTTTCACGCCACCTCTCCTCAGACCTCCGTGCCCCTCGCACCAGCACTCAGGCCACCACCATAGCCAAGCTTTTTTGGAAGCTTTTCTTCTTTTTACTGCCAGTCTGGCATGACAGCATGCTGGGTGTGTGTTTCCTGTCAATTTGTGTCAAATGTTGAGCGTTATTTAATTGTTTCTGCACCAGCTTACCTGGGAAATCATTTTCATTTCTTGATGGCATGGACAGGCGCTTGCTGAATGAGAGGGTATGGTTTCATTCAGTAAGTGATGTAAATGGCTTTAACTTTGGTTGCATGTACTTGCTGTACTGAAAAAGAAGGACTGAAACACTCACTATAAGATGACTGGAAAGGCAGATGTATTTAACATCGTGTTGTAACATCACAAGAAGCGTGAATTCAAAATGGGTTGTTTTGCAGCTAAGCTTCCACGTAATGATTAGAAGGAGTAAGTGCTAAGTGCTAGATATTTAAGTAGTGCAAGAGGATGTAAGCTTAATCAGAAGAACACGTGCGATTTGTGATAGATCATCATGAGAGGAGGGGCTGTCTGAATAGATTTGTGTTTGTATTGTTTTCAAAGTAGACAAAACTCTTACTTATTCCTACTTAATATCAAATTTTTACTTCTTTTTTTTTTTACCATTTAAAGAGTAGGGAATGATAGGGGTCCAGATATGCCTGGAATTATTCAGTAGCCTTCTCTAATCTGTGGGTTACCTTGCACTCAACTGTCAGTGCCAGGAGAAGCAATGAATGAAAGAATTACAACGATGGAGATTTTTGTTTACCAAACCCACACTGATTAAGTCATTAGAGTGGTGGCGGTCTAGTGGATAGGATACTTGTCTCTGGACCATAAGGTTTGAATCCTACATTCAGTGTACCACCACTGGATTTCTGAGCAAGACCCTTAACCACAATTAGTTCCATGGAGACTGACCCCTGTGGTTAATGCCATAAATATAAGCTTATTTCTGGGCACAACTACTTTGGGGGATAATAGGAATGTCCTCACATTTTGATCGTCTGCGTGTGTTGTTGAACGGTTGTGTGCCATGTCACTTTTGATCAAGTGGCTGTGAACGGTATGGCATTCTTGTGCGACCACACATTTCTTGTGTGTGTTGTGTCCACTCCGTTCTGACATATTGCTGCTTTCAGGTCTGAAATAGTGCCTGCTGCTTCAGCAGCAGCTTTGATAAATATCCGCTCTGATTACTAGAAAAATACAGACCTCTCAAAACAGGAAAGGAAAGAATAATGCAAGGCCCATAGGAAAGGTTTGTCACCGGCGTGACCACACCATTACTTATGCCTGTTTTAGTTATTGCACATGTCTGAATTATGGGTAGCCTGCAGGAGTGGTCAAGGTTCTCATCGCTCTAAATGGAAGACTCTATGTTTGTGGATGCCTTTGCCTATTAGGTATGTTACATCAAATCTAAAAAATTATTTCTGTTCCTTCTCTCATCTGTCCTTTTCAGTTACTGACTCCAGAGTCTGAGATTCATGTCCATGTCTCTGTCTTCCTTCAGCTACAAGCCATTTACAAGCAAAGCCATCGTGTTCCATTTTCGGGTTCTTTTGAATGTAAGCAGCTGTGAAAGGACTCTGTTATTCTGCCCTTATGTGTTGGTTATGGCAGCTCAACAGCTTGATTTGATTTTTCACTTTTAGAACTGTTTTGTGGCTTGTCACAAATTGTTTTGATGGCTTGGTTTGCAACCAGTGCCCAGTATCCCGGGGAGAATGCTAAATAAGCCCAGGAGGAGTTTATTTATTATTATTTTTTCGTGACGTGAGGAAATGAATTGTCATCACTGATTGTGCTGTTTGTCAGTGACAAGATTTAAGGTGCTGTATGTATTTCTTTATGCAAGGGAAGGTTTTCATTTTGGAGCAAACCAGCTTTTACTTGGAAAATGGCCCGATGTGGGAAAGCAGCTCTGGGTTATTGGGTTATTGGGGTAGGTGTTCCAATTGGAGTCAGTCTCCCTATTAACCATAGACTGAACACACAGGAAACATCCAAATGATTTTTTTTGTTTTTGGTTTTGTTAACCACATGATTTAACTTTTTCATGATTTCTCAGAACCTATACCATTGTGCTGTATCTGTCACACTAAACATACACCTGATATTTTCAGAAATAAATCAGTGAATTATTAATACATTAAAAGCCATACGATTGTGGGTCTTGTGGCACAGAGTGTTTTCTTCAAGTAGAGATTTTTCTAAAGTTCTTCACTAAGCTACGAGGCATATAGGAACCTTTATATACATAATTGCACACAAAGCTATGTGCAGTCCTCAGTGGCCAAAAACACTCACATTACCTATTCATGATTCTTCATTTGTTTAAGTATGTTAAATATGTAAATATGTTTATATATATATATA
>JBBMFX010000141.1:12292381-12306774 GCA_037832545.1 Rhabdalestes septentrionalis
TATATAAATTTCATTTTTTTTATGAGATACATTTTTAAGCCACCTCATACTGTCTACTCTCGCTGAATCCGTATCATATTTTGTTTTTGTTTTATGCATTTTTGCTTCATATTTTCTGACATGGTGTAAAAATTCCTTATATGTGAAAATTTACATGCCTAATAAAAGATTCTGATTCTGATATGTGTCACAGATGTATCCCAGTCTGTGTACTCCAGTGTATAAGACTCAGGCGCCTTCTCCAAGCTGGTGGGCCGAGTCTTTAGCACACTGCCAAAGAGAGCAGCTGGCTCTCTGGAGGAGTACTGAGATCAGGCCCGTGATCTACTACACTATAAACACAGCTCTGAAATTAAGCAACTTTATTTATGTACTGAGCTGCCAGAATGACTCACTACAGAAGACCTTTACCTGCCTCTGTGCTCCAGTTTTCCTCTGAGGGCCTTATATTGTACACTGAGGAGGAGAAAAAAGAATCGTCAGTGAGACACTGAGTTCAGTTCCACAGAAAATAAAGGCTACCTGTAGGGTGTGGCTGTCCAGCCTGCTGTGTGCAAGTTCAGACAAATCCCTCAGCGGGTTCACAATCCTATTGCTGTTTAGAATTTAAATGATTAAAATGAACTAGTTTCTTTTTGTACTCTGTCAAATCTGCAGCCTCACCATCTCTTCTGATTGTATACATGTATATGGCCAAGAAGATAATAACATTTACTTGGATTTTACTTTGACTTTGACTACGATTCAGCTTATTTCCATGAGGATTTTAATCTGTGGATCCAGGATTTGAATCTCTATTTGGATAGTCCCACAAAATGTTTGTTTATTGCAATTTCCTCCAGGATCAATAGTGAAAGTTTTCATGTGATTTCATGTGACTAATTATGTTTTTTTTGTGCTTTCTCTGTTGCAGGACCTCCTGTAAGTACAGCAGACCTGTTGCCTTTGTTGACTGGATTGTGGTAATGTGACGCAACTTATGTGCCATTTGTGTGTTTGTGTGGTTGTAGAAGTGAGAATATGAATTGCATAGCTGTGTGTGTGTTTGTTTTTAAGTCATCACACTCATTTTGATTGCTGCACATACATGCATGTTCTGTGTATCTACTCAGTGAAGTGGTTTCCCTAACTCCATCAATATACAGGATGAATAACCTTTCAACAGTTTAAGCTTTTATTATACTGCAAAATCAGTCACAGACACACAAGACTGTAGAAGCCTTCATTCGAAATAAAGGAAAAGTGGGAGAAGTTTCTAAATGAGGTGACACATCCCCATTTACATCCCATTTTAATGGCAGTAATTAATGTATGGCTTCACGCATCAATTCTTCACTCATATAACCACAGTTAATCAAGCTGAGTCCAGTTTGTTTATATAGGGCTTCTCACAACACACATTGTCACAAAGCAGATTTACACAAATGCAAGTCTGGGTCCCCAGTGAGGAACACAGAGGGGCCCATGGCAAGGAAAAAATCCCTCAGAGCAGAAACAAAGAACCCTTAAGAGGAGCCAAGACTGGGCTCCATTCTTATTTGGGTAAACAATGGCAGGACAACGATAACACAAGCAGTTATAATGAGTTAAGGAGTGTCTGAAGCACATTGACAATGACTAATCAGATATGAAGCTTGCTTTTCATTGATTTACATTGACAGGTTTATGTTGGCAGTTTTTTTTTTTCATTTATCTCTTTGTTTCAGTATCAAAAAAAAAAGATTGTTTAAACAGTCACGTTTAATCTAGTTCAAATTCTTGGAATCTAAACCCGAAAAGAGAGTGTCTTGTATTTGTGAGCTACATTTGAGAAATAGGTCTGCTTGTGTTCTCACCCACAATAACTGCAAACTCTGAAGATCAATAAGGTCAGAGTACTGACTCCCTGCTGTTAGGTTGACTGCGGAGCACAGAAGACCTGGCTGTGGGTGTGTGGGACATCTTGATGAGGAGAGGCGAGCAGAGGAGGGTAGGAGAGGACTAAAATAGGTGCGGTTTTGGACAGCTGTGTCCCTGCAGTGAGAGAGTGAAGGTCGAGCTCCTGCTCTGAGCCCTGGCAGTGATTAATGAAACAACAGCGGCCGCAGACAAATAACACAGAGCAACCTCAGTGTGCTGGAGGAGCATATACACATGCAGACGCACGTTCCAGTACCTGCTCACAAAGTCGAGGCCCGTTTCTAACAGATTATGAAAGGCTCAGAACCTTGTAAATTACCTTTGGAAACAAGGGAATATTTGAACTGTCACTTGATGTTTTTCATATTTTTCCATGGAGTCCCATCAATCATTCATGTCTCATTGAACTCATTTAAATCACCAAAATGGCGGGACGGTCACTCCAGCTCAGAGTAAACCAGTAGGAAATCTGAAAATGATGGAGAGCTAACAAAACAGAGGCTTGTGCACACATGGTTACTTCAGTGATGCACTGGATCAGTTTGAGCACTGATAATAACCTCGTTAATAAATAATGTATTGGTCAGATGTGATCTATCAACAATGAGGACTTTCTTCGGTATTGTCGTTGTTTAAAACGTTTATTGAACCTTTTCTATATATATATATAGTCCTTTGCTGCTGTAAATTATTGTCAAATTATAAATATTAATCACTCAACTGTAAGAAGGAATAGCATTTACTGAAAGAGCAAAGCTAAGGCTGTGACATTTACAGACTATGTGCTGAAGATGTTCTCAATGTGTTGCTGCCTAGTGAGAATTGGGTTACAATCCCTGTGTAAACGCCTAACTGTCTCAAGCAGTGATTAATAGACAATCGGCTGTAATATGACTTAAGTGCAGGGCTCATTTTCACTTGTGCTCGGATACTCTTGTGGATTGATCAATGGTCTCAGCTTTCAGCTTCTCTCCTTTATGCTGATCTATTGCAATGGCTACTGACAGTTCTGAGAAAGGAGCAGGGGACTGAGGTGTGTTGATTATTGTAGGCCAACATTTACACAAATAGTCCTGTATTAGAATAACACACTCACAGGTGTGATTGCAACTGCACTACTTTAAGAAATTGGCCCTTTCCTGTACTGGGAAAGTGGACACTTTGAGAAGTTTAAAAACATAATAGGCTCTCATTCTTCACAGGTCAGCTCACGGGGCCGTAGCCTTTAGCTCTGAGGCAGGGCTAGTTCAACATGGCCTTTAGGAGTCAGGACTGATGTAAATCTGACAACCATTAAGAGTCTGCTCAGAAAGTCCTCTAAACCATTTCTCATTCTCCTACGAATGTGGAAGTACAGAGACATTTGTCAGAATTCATGCAGCCACTTTTTTGTTGTTTAACATACCACATTTCAGGCTAATCTGTTGACCTCTGCCCAAAAAAAACCCAAAATTTATTTTTTTACATAGCAGGATGCGAATTCAAAACAATACATTCCCAAACTTAAATTTAGTTTAGTTTTAGTTACCATGATGAATTACATAACGTCATGTCAAGATCTGCTTTCATGAGAATGTTGTATAATTCATCAGATCACTGAACAACTACATACATTGTATTGCCAAAAGTATTCACTCACCTGCTTTTACACTGATAGTGACATCCCATTCTTAATTTTGGTTTGATTTAATGTCAACCCACCGTTTGCAGCCATAACAGTTGCAACTCTTCTGGTCAATTTCTCCAGAAGGTTTAGGAGTGTGTTTATAGGAATTTTGACCATTCTTCCAGAAGCGCATTTGTAAGGTCAGACACTGATGTTGGACGAGAAGGCCTGGCTCACAGTCTCTGCTCTAATTCATCCAAAAGGTGTTCTATTGGGTTGAGGTCAGGACTCTGCGCTGGCCAGTCAGGTTCTTCCACACCAAACTCACTCATCCATTATGGATCATGCTTTGTGAGCTGGTGCACAGTCTTGTTGGAAGAGAAAGAGGCCATCGCTAAACTTTTTCCACAAAACTGGGTGCAATTAATTGTCCAAAATCTCTTGATATGCTGAAGCATTTAGAGTTTCTTTCACTGGAACTAAGGGGTCAAGCCAAGCTCCTGAAAAAAAACTCCACACCATAAACCCCATGTGTGATTTAGTTCTAGGAGTAAGTACCAAGTATATAAAATGGGAAATAAATAACCTTTCTTAAAATAGCTTTTAATAGTATATATTAAATGTGTAGCATTATGTAGTAAAACAGGTATATAAAGTATTGTGAACATTTCTAACAGTATACTGATATTATGTGTTGTTAAGGTCACCAACGTTTAATGTCTTAAACGTGAACGTAATTACATGCAATTTTGAACAATTCTAATCGCAGGCCAAGCCAATTGTTTGTACGCTCAAACTTAATTCCATCAGAGACATTCAATCACTATTCAGTTCTGATCAATCTTTATAAAATATCAAGACAAACCACAAGCCATTACATTGCTAGTTATCTCTGAATTTAGTCAGTTTTCTCCTGTTCTACTGCCACTGAAAAAAAACATCAGGTTCTTTATTTCTTATTTTCAAACGAAAAGCTTGCACATTTCTATCAGCCTTTTCACTCAAAGAAGAACACAAAGCTGCAAGAACATGCAAGAGAAGGCGAATTATTCACTATTATGCTGACCGTCAAATATGCTCATAGGTTGCCTGAGGACACTGAAATGCATAGCACCATCAGTGCTGTAAATTTGTGGTATAATGAATATCATAAAAATGATTTACAATCCCAACCTTTTCTTGAAGTACAGTTAGAGAGGGCTTATCCTGGATTTTGTTTATTTCTCAAGATCGCCCAAGAAAGTGTTACGATTGCATAAGTCAAAGTCCCGCAGCTGCGGAAAATCTTTGCATGGTATAAATCTGTAGAGAAATAACTGCATTTACAGTCTTACATGATTTGCTAGAAGTGAAGGTGTGCGTGTTTTGGACCATATCAGCCTCTTGCCTTTATGGTGCTTTAGTGCTCTGGGGTATATTGACCCCTCAGAGTCCTCCTCTTCACTGGCCCAGCTGCACTGCAGGTCTAATGAGAGCCACATGTGCCCAGCTACTGTGCAGCTCAAATGAGGGGTTCTTTCCGGTGGGCGGCCTTTGACCTTGCCAGACGCTCTTCTTGGCCAGTCTGAGCCCTCAGCACCCAGGCTAGCACCTCAAATCAGCTACAGTAAAAGAAGTAATGCATTGAATTCCCACATTTTACTAATTGGGAGACCATCAACACACTTAAATCTTGTCTGTTCAATGCATTCCTTTTTTTCAGTGCATCTACACAAATGTCTCTACCCACCATCACTTTTACACACTAATCTCACTTTCAATCTCTATATTAGCATGCGTGCTCCGTCCTAGATCACACACATGGTTACATGGTATGGCACCCAGCAGAGGTCGTTCCCTCCTGAGTGCTGTATGCTAGACATAAACACTCCATACAGCTGTTTCCAACACAAACGACTCACACTGCTGCTCTCAAACACTACATTATTCTACTTGGTCCCAGAGCTCTTCATGATCTTCTCACACGTAACTCAATTCTGTCTCTGCCACTCCTGTAAAATAGCAGTGCATGGCACCTACAGCCCTCTAAAGTTTGGTCAGATTACATGGTTTGTAATGAAAATTTAAATAAGTGCATGTATGTATATTTTATATTATTTCCACATATTTTCTGCACAAGTAAATTAGGCGGAAAAAAATTAAGTATGTTCCATGTAGAGGAATCACCAAGACATGCATTTTGAGCTTTTGCATCCAACTGTGTTGCACTATATTATATATTAAAAACACATTACAGAATCAATGATGTTACAAGACTTACCCAATGATAGTGGAGCCTGATTTATAGGAAAATACTGTAATGGGGTTTTTACGGTGCTAAAATTATACTGTTAGTATCACACAGGATTATTTTAAGATTTTTTGTGTGTTGGAACATGTTAGAGGATCTTATTTATTGGAGTGGGAAAACAAGGTTGACTAAGTGTTCTCTCCGCCACCAAGGCATCCGCTCTGTAGATAATAAATACTGCTTTGAAGTGGTTTAGTACCTTCATGGGCTATAAAAGATGTTTCATAGGAATATGTTAAAACATTCATTTCTGTGCAGAACATCTTTGCTAAAGACTGCTGTTCAGTTATTACTGAAGTCGTCCCATGCTTGTTCCATGCTTGAACACAAGCTATTGGATTTCAATGGAGTATGGAAAGATCAAAGAACATCACCAGAAGATAGCAGCGAGGATGTTTTCGTCTCTTTATTACAGTTTCCTCTTAGGCTGGGTCTTGATAAATGACTTCCCTTTCTCTGGTGCAGGCCAAGAATAAGATACAGACACACACATGCACACACGCATACACACACATTCTGAGTAAAACTACTTTTTCTCATGATGAGTGTCAGAATGACTATCTGTGATGAGAAATATGTTTCTGTTTGAGTGATCAGACAGCTGTAGGTTTTGGCTGTTAGGCGCAAACTGCTGTAGTGCTGTAGAATAGTTTGCTATTCTATGGAAGATAACACCATCTTGACCTCTTTGTCTCTGACTAATCAGATCAAGTGATGTTTATTAGCTTTTAAGCTAGTTTGATGGAGGGTAAAAAAAATCTGTGCCACCTCAAAATTCATATGTTTTGCATGTTCGTGCATCTGAACACATTGTCTCTTTTTTCATTAAACATATGCTCTTTCAAGTTTATAACAGAGTGAAAAAAAAATTTTTTGGCTTAATTTTTAACTTCACATTTGGATCCTCTTTCGGTGCAATTGGAAAGAGACCATCTACTTAAAGAAACATGTTTACTGAAATAAGAATTCAGATGCCAAGTGTAATCTAAGTCTGTGGTTTTCATTGTTTGTGGAATGCTCTCAGTGTATGGTTTCCTTTTTAGCACGTTCTGGCCTTGCCACAATGAAATCTCCATCATTAGATCCAAAGCTCTTTAGTTTCAGACTCATAATTCACACCACCAAAACAGTCTCAGGTGATACTTACTAATACACATCAAATTTTATTTTGGCATGGCTGGGGGGTTAGATGTTTTATTTGTAATATTGACACCCTCTCTCTCTATTTTGTACCTATCTGTCTCACCCTTTCTCAGGGTCCACCTGGACGAGCTGGCTTTCCGGTAACTGTCTCTCAGCTGTCCTGTTGTGTGTCTGTCTTTTTTCATGTCTGGCACTTCCCTCCCCTCTCCCTAGTGTCTTTACTCTGAGAAGTTGATGAGATACATTACGCTACAATCATTTCAAAGCTGTTAGATGGAAAAATCCTTCATTAGGCTTCTCCAGAATGACACAGAGGGACCAATTTTTTAAACAGAGAGACAGAGGACATACAACTAATGTAACGACAAAACAGCTGTTGTCTCGAGGATGAGCTCTTTTCATTGGCTTAAACGTTAAACTAAACTCACTCTGGGTTTACACAGGCAGTCCAACTTGGCCATTGTTTAAACGAGATCTTGTACATTGGTTGGTATCTTCTCAGCCCCTCTGTTGTTTACCTTAACTCTCTCTTTAGAGTTTCTAGTGAAATGCTAATATTACTAACAATGACCCAAACACATCTGGTCCTCATCATAGCATGCTATAAGGAGGCTACCCTAGAGCTGAACTCTGCTCTAACCTGCCAATTATAACTGGCAAACCCCCCTCATTCATGACAGCCCTGCTTGTGAAACCCAACCATTAAAACATCCAAAAAACGAGGGTGCAGTGGAAATAACGGCTCACTCATTCGGATATTTTGTGTGATATGTTGTCAGGTTTGGTCAAAGATTGGAAATGACTTCTGCCAAGATTGGTGATAGATTACTCTGTTCAGAAAACGCCTTTCTCTGGAATATAGTACAGTATTTATACATAAATAATACTGGGAAGCACTTTTGATTATGTAGAACTGTTTGACTTCTTCATCCAAAGTCGGCATTTACATTTAACTGAACAGTGAACCTGTGTTGAATTTTCTTAAGATCGTCAGATGATAGATGGGACCTGTTTTCTGTTAGGGATCATAGAATTTTTCCTATTTCGAGTTAGCTGCTGCTAATCATTATTTTTTAGTTCACAGTGTTAACAAGTCTTGTGTCTAAAATAAGGACTGGGAAATGATGTTGCTAGAGATTGACTATTTTCTTAAATCTCATCTGAATCTGAATCAGAAACACTTTGATTTCTGTAAGCATGTTACACATTCAAGAAGTTTGTCTTGGTGTATGCACACATGTATGATATACTAAACATACTAAACAGACCAAATATGTAGGGAATAATATTAACAGTTATTTATGATGACAGATTTGATTGTGACATTAAAATTAAACTAAAGGATCGCACTACAGGGTCTGACAAAACACATAATCAGGTCTTTCAAGCAAATTACAGAGCAATGTGAACATCAACATTGATATAATTTGTTATCACATAGTTTTTGTGCTCTGTGGTGCAATAAAATCAGGGGTGGGGGTTATGAGTTTCAATTTAAAGAGAAAAGATCTCTCTTAGCCATGTGAGCTCCATATATAGTATATTTTTCACAAGGCCTCCTTTATGTATTATAAAGTAGGGAAGGGCAGATGATTTTGGCTGAAGATTTTTTGGCTTTTCATGCTGGTAGTCTACAGAGATGTCTACATTCCATCACATCAGAGACATATTTAATGTCTCTTTACTGACCAGTCTCAGATAAAGACGAGGATTTTGGACACAAGTCATCTGCAGTCTAGGAAATAGAGAAAGTTTCAGCTTTATACCATAGAACAGTTAGTGTTGGGGGAATAATAAACCACTGATAATAAACAGAAAGATAATCTGAACTGAAAGTTCTCGCCTCTGAGCCAATGCGCCAAATAAAAGGAACATATGGAAAAGCAGTAGGAAGAATTAGTTGTCTTTTGCAATGTTCCGTTAACTTTTTCATGACCCTAACACTTAGGTGTAACTGTTGAGGACCATTGTGTTTGAGGTAATTGATGATGCATGGAAAAGAAATAAAATTAAATAACAGATATTGGAGAGATTCTGGAATATTTAAGAGGTGTTATATGGGTTTTTACTTACTGTTCATAATAATGTTTTCCAGAACCTCCAGCTACCTGTAAAGCACCACTTTTTATGAAGAAGTCTAAACACTGATAGCATCCAGTTGCCGTACCAATTAAATGCAGGTTTAGTTTGTAAAGTTTTGCAGAGCCCATCATGATGCATGCAAAACCACAATATAATTATCTGATAAAGTGGCCTCATACAGAGTCATAAAGCTTAAATAACATTTCTTGAAATCAGCACCCTGGACAGATCCAGCTAGATTCATTCAGGATTCCTCTGGGGATATTTACTAGTTTTCACCAGATCAACCCTAAAGGTAAACAGAGGGCTAAAGACTGACACCATTCTCATCAATTCCTTTTTCTCAGAAGTTGACATGTCCGAAGCATACAGATCTACCTTATACACAGTTGCCACAAAGTAAAGCAGGTAGTGTGTTTTGGTGGCTTGAGCTGAGGTGTGGGGGGCAGCAGCCCCCCTCTTTTCCATGACACATAAGTAGAGTAAGACATCAGAAAGCTGTCACTGCTGGGTGAAACCTATCACCCTGGTGCACGAGCCCACCGTGCTACAGTCAAAAGAACTGCTGTAGCAGGAGATGCCACAGCATAGTCATTTCAGCATGGCAAAAGTCATGTTGACTCATTTCTGGTTTTGCTCCATCGCAATTCATTAAAGTTCCGAAGAGTTAATGGTAAATCTGTTCATTCCCAAGAAATGAAGGAGTAATCACTAATAAAATCATTAGTGAACTGTTAAGAAGAAAAATACTAGAATTAGCTAAGTTTACCTATGAAGACTACAGAAAATATTCTCTCTGTAAAGTTTTCTTTCTTTTTGTAGTAGTTGCTTTTATAAACGAAACAATCTTTTCAAAACGAACTCTGAATCTAGACTATAATATTTGCTTATATTTCCAGCCTCAGGCAGATGTTTATGACATACCTCTGTATGCTATGCAGTACAGTTATCAGCCACTTGAGAGACTACCATTTTGATTGCATCGCTTTTGCACACAGTAGGCAGCATTCCAGTTCCTCACTTCAGATTTAAAATACAGCTTTGTGAGGAAAGGTCAAAAGAACTCTAACACTTTTGACATGATTTTCAGACATGCTTATGCATCTCCTTTTTAGTTACCTATTTAGAATTGGTTCTATAGTATGGTCAGCTTGGAAATGTCTTATTAATAGTTTTAGATGAACAGTGAGTGTACGGATTGTATTAACCTCCTTATTCTCTGTTTGAATTTGAATAAAGACTGAGCTTGTTTTTTTGTCCAGTTTTCATTCTGTGCATTTAATCTGGCCTTGTGCAGTTTGGAATTGGCCCCTGTGGTACAGACAGTCTATGGCATGTCTGCATCATCAGTATTCAACATTTAAGATAATGCTTGGGAATCCAGAGCACTGCATTGATATCCTATTGGTCAGCTTGACTTTACCAACAAATATGTTCAATAGTACTCATACATTATTAAACACATACAGTGTGCATTGCTGAAGAAGACTATTTTGAAAACCCCCTGAGCTCTAATTTGTTTGTAAAGTGAAGCTGGTGGTATTTATAGTAGTTTTAGAGATCTGCTCTGTCAGAATTATTGTTTATCCTTTTCCACTTTACTTTTGCATTGACTATCAGGGAGACAAAGGATCAATGGGCATTCCTGGAAGAATGGTGAGTGATTTGAAAATGTGCACCAAGCCCACTTAGTCTGTACAATCTGGCTATGGTCTTTAATGTAGTTGAACATATTCAATGCCATGTTGTTCACATCAGTTCAAAGCTAGGCTCTCATATGATAATAATCCCATAATAATGTCATGACCTTACTTTTAGGCCCAATAGCTACAGGCATTGTAATAATTAATTGCACAAAGCAATCTGTGTATTGGCCTGGCATGACATTAAGTGTGATTTTTGGAGTAAAATACAGTAAATCTTATATTTATACTTGTTTAATGTATTCTTTTATAATCATTAGTGTACTTCTTGAACTTTCATCACAACTATATATCCACAGCCACCTTGTGTAAATTATTTTATACCACCACCATCTATGTAATCTTTGATCACTGTAGTGAGTTATCTTCTCGCATACTGATCAGGAAATGCCCTGCTGTACTGGGACAAATATACCTCATTCCCCCCTATGTGATTTGTAACATTAGAGTAGTGTCTGTGTTTTCTTTTACTTTGTTTTATGACCAACATATTCATTACATTTTCAGTTAATCCTCTTTTTTTAGTCAATTCATTCCTGTGCTAGGTTTTAACAATGCACTTTGAATCAGAGGAGCCGGCAGGGTTCTACTTTGAGCTGCACAGTTCTTCTGAGAGCCTGAAATCAGGAGACTTTGGATGGGAAGCGTTGGAATTTTACCAAACAGCCATGGAGAGACAATACATGAGCACATATTTCAATTTCAAGATGAGAAAAGCAGATTTCACAAAAGGCAGCTTGCAATCCCTTGTCAAAATCGTAGTTCTGTCTCCTTGTTTACTAAGATTTATGTGTTCTAAATTTGGCCATATTTTCAATCATTGTGTGGTTATTAAAGAAATAAAGACAGTCAGCTTATGTTTGACTGTTCATGAATCTCTGTTCCACAAAGGAATATCTCTGCCAAAAACTTGACATTTTCAGACGTATTTCAGACACAGAGTTGGTTTCCAGTCTGATTCATTACAGGCTTCTAGGGCTTCTTTGGGACATTCCAGGTATCCTGACCCGTTGTGTGGTCAGCCTTTTGAAAACAATCGCTCTCTAATAGCAGGTTTTTGCTTTTGTTGACCTCCTACTGTGAGCCCGGAACCAAGCACCCCATATTTCACCCAAGTTCGGCTACTATGTGGTCCTGCAAATTCTCAAAAAAATTTTTTCTAACTCCTCATAGCTTATCCTTTCCCCCAGGACCTCCTCCACTGACCAGTCAGCTTTTGAGAAAAGTTAGCATTCCCCTACTGTCCATTAGCCTAGCAGTTTGCAATGCTCCAGGGCTTCCACTGGCCTCAATTACATATTAAATATTCCCATCCCAGTATCCCTGCTCTCCTGACCCCAAATGCTCTGGTTCCTCCACATCCCAACGCTCCCATTTCCCAACTTCCCAAACGCCCCCACTCAGGCTGCTGCATGTCCGTGTCCTCTCCGTGCCTCTCTAACCCCGGTTCCTCTCTCTGTCTCTCTCCTTCACACTGTGCATGTGACTGTGTCTGCTGTGACTGACCAGGGCTTAAAGGGAATCACGGGGGAAAAGGTAAGTGCAGGACAGCAGCCTGCCTGAGCACAACTGAGACTTCTCTCACTGTGGGTGGTTGCGTTAAAGTGGAAGGGGGAGGCTTAGCCCAAAGTACAGTGCAGGCAGGTATCATGATTTATATCAGGGAGGCTTTGGGCTTTATTTTGAATGGCCTTGAGGGGGGCTACTTTCTGAACACATTTCCCACAATGGTTGGATTACCTGTATTTATTCTCTCTGAAACAGCTTGGTAAAATCTAAAATGTGTGGAAAAGAGAAGGTTTTAGAAAGACTATCTGCTCATTTAATACTCCCGTTTTGTAGACTCTGCACTTTCTGTATAATAGGATGGAGGGGCCATGATGACTAAACTAAATCTGAAAATAATGTTAACCTTCTCTATGAATAGGCAGAAAGTATTTTAATGTTTGCGTGATGATAATACACATTTTTAATTATCTTACTGGTTTTTATTACAGTCAAATCCTTTATAGATGTCTAGATGCGCTTTTTCCATGTTTTTTGTGTTTTATTTTTTTCTGTTTTCCTATTTTCTGTTTTTCCAAAAACATATACAGCAATTTTTATGAATAATTTCTTCTCAGGCCATTTTTGCTTTTTCTTCTTGTAGAAACGTATCAAATCATTAAATTATTCACATCATTTATAGTGAATACCATTATATGCTTCTGTTTGAGCCATTATTCAATGCAACTAATACAAACTGAATTTCTAAATGTCATTTTGTCATCTGTAAAATTGGGTAGTTGTTGCTTAACAGAACTTTTGTCTCAGTCTAGGCCAGTAGTTCTGTGATTTATGTTGCCCGAGGCAGAATATGCAACTAACAGAACAGAAACATGTTATCACAAACTTATCCCTCACTACCCCAGAGAGGCAATGGACAAGCTAGCAATCCAGCAAGACATGATTGAGTTAGACTGTCTCTGAAATTATGGCGAAAAAGAAAGAGTGTAACCGCTAGGTCTGAAAGGGGAGAAGGAGACAGGGTCTGGTTTGGGAGGTTTTCAACATATCCTGATCCAAAACAATCTTTGAGCTTTCTTCATGTTCTTCGCACATGTTGTTTCAGGAGTTCATTTTTAGCCTCTCAATTTAAGTCTGGTTACATCTTAACTTCCTGCAGACAAGAGTCGTGACTGAACAGCAGATCTTAGTTGTAGATTTTCATGGATATCAAAGTGGCCTGGTACACTGTACAAGATTTTAGTGGCATGGGGAAGTGCAGAAACCCCAAAACTGGCTTGACATCTTCCATTTAACAATACCAATACTGATTTGTTGGTTGAAGCATATGGCAAGGGAACAGAGAAGGAAAAGCAGGTTAATTAATGATGGATTGGTCGGGTCTTTCAAGGACCATTGATATAACACTGTTTTCCTTCATTACAAAGCGTTTCTTAGAGATGAAAGCTTCGAAGCCAACTTCTTTCATTAGTGTGGTGGAACCTTAAAACACAGTGCATTTTCATTGCCTGTTTCCTGGGAAGAAATTTCTCTTGCTTTGGCTGATTATATTTGGACTCTTTGTTACTCAGCCGTCCCCAGCTGCCAAGAACCTGTAACTCAAGCCTCTAAGACGGATATCTCTAGATCTTCAGTTGTCCAATTGCGCAGATCTCTGTAAGATTCCGTGGGTAACCATAAACCCCAAGGGCAAAGCTTTCTTTTCTCTCTGGCCTGAATTGGCCACTGCCCGACTTGGGCTCCATCAATCTCTCTCTCTCCAGTAGCCAGCAAGGGCCAGGGATGTACAAAACCCCAGTGCGAAAACAAATACGCCCCCTGGATTAAACAATTATTTGCTCAGAAACATTAAATTCACCTGTAATTTGGCAGATGCCTGGGTCATCAAAGGTGTCTCCCTGATAAGGTTTCGTGAGAGAGAGCTAATTAGGGAAAGTGCTGGAAACTCGATCACATTCCAGTCTGGCCTCAGAGTTTTGTGGGATTGTGCTGGGAGGTTGGGTACAGCACTGTGGACTGGCTGACACTGCGCAAATCAACCAGTTTGTGCCAGAGAACCAGTCCACTGGGCCCTGTGCTGTTTACTCTGCAGCGCTCCTCAACCCTCCCAGCAGTGCTGTCAAGACTTAAAGTATGACCTTGAAACAAGAACCAAGAACAGAGT
>JBBMFX010000141.1:12306874-12334162 GCA_037832545.1 Rhabdalestes septentrionalis
AACAGAGTCTGCTGAAGTACTTTTAGACCAAAAAACACACTCACCACACAAGCACATGCATGTTCCCTTAGCAAGTGTCCTAAGACTGCTGTCTGTGTGTGGAGGTTTAGTGGCAAGAGTTATGTTCAACAGATGTCATGGGGCGTTTTAGAGAGGGTTTTTCTGGTGTACATGCCTACACACACACATGAGTATATATATATATATATATATATATTTTTTTTTTTTTTTTTGTCCTTTTATGCAGAAGCTAGATTAGACAGAGTTCAACTTTCTTTCTCTCCTCGGTCAGTCCTTCTCCTCATCACCTCTCTACCTCTCTATCTATCCTTAGGGAGCACCAGGGGAGCCAGGCTTGTCTATCATTGGCCCACGAGGACCTCCTGTAAGTGTCTTCACCACCATAAAATAAAATTTTACATCACTTCCAGTTAGTCTCCAAGCTTGTCAGTAATGAAAAGAGCGAGCTTTGAAATACTTTTCTGCAGAGCAGTATTTTCGCTGCTTTTGGCATACTTTCCAAACCTCAAATAGCATTCTACTGTTTGAGGTACTGTCCTTCATCTCATTTTTCATACAAGGCCACAGATTTATAACTCCCGTTCTGTGTACATGGGTGGGTTAGTGTGGATAAATCATTATGTTTGTCTTGCATTCTCTAACGTGTACGCAGGGTTGCATCTGGAGATCTGCAGGCTTCCTTGCCCAATCAAGAGCGCAAGTGCTTGTTGGCTTGTAGCGTGTAGCTCTTCTAATGGAGATGAATTAGACAGAAATCCCATAGCAGGTTGTATGGAAATACTTAGGCTTCATTTGAGCACCAAGGGGCTTTGATTTGCCTGTAATGATGGTCATTTGGAATCCCATCTTCATTAGGGAGAGAAATAAAAACATCCCGACCTGTGAGATAATGATCCAGATACTAGACTCCTCGCCTGCCTCTTATTGTACTGCGCCTAGAAGTGAATGTTCGGGCTCCAGATGAAATGGGGCTTGTCCCCAAACCCCTGTACCCTCTCGCCTTCTACTTCCCACATTCCAAGCAGAAGTAAGACAAAAGGGTAATGTTTCTGCCTCAGAAGTGCAATTTCCTTTCTGATTATGCTGTGAAGGGCTTTGGCCACGCTTTGTCCTGCGGTTTCCCAATCCATCCTCCAGCACTCCTGGCTGACGGGCCGGGGATACCTTATGGCAGGGCCGGCAGACTGCTAAGGCAGGAGCACACATCTGGTTTTCAGCTTGCTGATTGCATACCTCCCCGTACCCTCAGCCCACCACTAGTAATAAGGCACTGGGAGAAGACAGCAGGCTGGGACAGGAAGGGTTGTGGCAGAGGGAGGTGTCGAAGGAGGATTGCTGCGGGTTGGTGAGGAGGGGAGACTCCACCAGCAGGTGAAGCTGACAGCACAGCCTTTGTGCTGACCTCAGAAGGGGTCACAGGCGTTGATTTGAAGAAGAAGTTTGGAGAGGCCGGAGGAAATGATAGCTTAAACCTGCCAGGTGGACCTGCCTGGGCGGCAACGGTGTGTTTTCACACACAAATGAAAAGATTACCAAAGAGACAGAGTTGTCATTACCCACGCTGAGGACCACAAATGCGAGGTCTTAGGCTGTGATTACATTAGTCATTGCATTACAGTTGTTTTTCTTAATAGTACTGACATTCCATTAAAGATGCTGCAGCGTAAAGCCTCGTAATTTTAAAATGGAAAATGTATATAGACAGAAATATATCCTTAATATTGTTAAATATTAATTTAACAAGGTTTCACTATAATTATATTCAGTTGGTCCATTCATCACAGTATGTTCACAAATTGTAAAGGTTAGCTGGCGTTTTCAAACTCTCAGCAGGTGGATGTTTTTAATAGGATGGCCGTTATATAAAATCCTTCGTTCCACACATTTGTGACACAGAAGTGCAACATGTTGTCAGTCCTTTTACACTCCCAGGCTGTTATTCTCACTATTCCAGACCTCAGAATTGGTTTCCCTTGGGAGAGAAAATCTTCTGCGTTCTCAATAACTACCTGAGGGCCAGACATATAATCTCTTTCATTAGTTGCACTCGCCTCTTCCTTGTAATTTCTCCCAGTTTTCCTTCACTGCCCACTGCCCCTTTCTTTCTGGGATATTGAATGGCTTCTTCCTGTCTCAGGGGCAGTAAAGGTTTCCCAGCCAGGCAAAATGGGTATTGTATTCAAGGGAATGTAGCACTAATCATTATTGACTTTTACTTATTTAATTTGTTGATTTCCACCTTGGTTTGCCTTTATTGGATCAGTGCAGGCTTGTTTTGTTTGCTTTTCTGTATGTTAACTCCAGAGTAGGGTTTCAGAGCATACACTGTTGTTTTAGCCCGGTGTTCATTTTCTCTCCCAGTCCCACACAGAGTGCTCCCAACAGACTGCAGGCAGTCCTTCTGTCTTTCAAACTCAATTACAACACTGCACAAGTGAGCTTCAATAGGAGCAGATTGTGCCTTTTACAGCTGACCTCATCTCACAAAGTTCACTTCACTCTTTATTGTGTGTGTGTGTGTGTGTGTGTGTGAGTGTGTGTGTGTGTGTATCCGTGCGTGTGTGTCTGCAGCCATGTGTGGGAGTGTGTGTAGAAAATAATCCAACTGTTCCCTTTTTTGTCTCCATTCAGGGACAGCCCGGGACTAGAGGATTTCCTGGCTTTCCGGTACGTTTCTATGACCTTAACTATATTGGGCAGTCTTGTGTCAAAATTGTATGTAAGATTAACATGTTTTTGTATTCATATAAATAAACATGAATAAATGGTCACCGTTTTCCTTTTCATTTGATGGGAGTTCATTTTGTAAGAGAAACTCATTTAGCACATCCTCTAATCTAAAAATGCCTTTTCTGTTCATTTTAATGCACAACTTTAATTTATTTGTGCTTTAAAAAAGGTTATATATATAAGCTACGCCTTATCTTTGCACATTTGGACATTAAATGTACAGAAGTTCTCTGTAGACCTATTTAAGTCCCTGTAATCAAATATAATAAGCAAACCTTGAATTTATTTAGTGAAACAGCTGGCACTCTACCATCAGAGAGCATGTTCCACTGCCCCCGCTGTAGTTTGACAAAGTGGCCTGGGCTTAAATGCTCTTTTCAGGTGTTTATTACTATCCATAACGAGTGATCTGCTGGACAAATACACTGGGCCTCACTCGAATACAGTAGCCTCACTGTTCCTTCAGCATGCCACTCTTTTACACTTGACTTGTGCCTTGGCCTGACCCCTCGAGGAAATACCTCTTTTTTCTCCCCTTATAAACATCCTCATATCAGAGTAGCAGTCTAGACAGCCATGTGAGTGCTCCATGCCCTCTCATTACAGCCAGTCTAACTTTACCCCTGCTTTCCTTCTCACACAGGGTCCCATCGGCCTGGATGGAAAACCTGTGAGTTTCACTTCACACACATTGCAAAACGTGATTTCACACCTGTTCACCTCTTTAAACTCACCCAATTCAAGACCTAGGATGTTTCCTTTAGATGATTTGAGGGTAATTGATAACACTAGTCATTACGATAATGAGGAGGATAATTGTGTTAATAATGATTATGGCAATTTATTTGGAACACAATGACTGTTATTACCATAATAACGATAGAGAAGGAAACTGGTAGTGATGTGTGTGTATTCCCCGTCTGCACCGAGGAAATAATAATAGAAGTAATTAGTGTGACGAATGTTTTTGTTTGATTTCTGCAGGGGCAGAATGGTCTGAAAGGGGATATGGTAAGTATAACATGTGTATATTTTACAAAGAAAGACTGTGCTGCGGTGCGAGTATTCTTTCCACTTCAAAAGTTAAAAAGCCAAACCTACTGTAAATTCTAGTGCTCATGAGACCGCATATTATAAACAGGAGCATATACCTCTTGCATTATGAAATAGTACATGTCTAAAACCACCAAGACAGGCTTTCAATCACACGCGAAAGAGATTATAATAAGATAAGTGTGTCTGAATTCGAAAACCTCAGAAGTGGAGCTCTTTATTTTGAAGGTGGTTTGTATCACCACTGTTTATTTAGCTCAGTGAATGTGGCCCACATGATTCTACTGGGACAATGCTTTCGCACTTTGATTTACTGGCTGAGTAACTCGATAGCTGTATGATGCTGGCGGTTTGAACAAGGGGAGCCATTTATTGATCCTGAACATGATTTGTCAGAGGTTTAGCGGGTCCTTTATTTTATTAAAAACTTGGCTGCAGTTTTATCAAAACACAGCTATTCAGGCCTGCACTTTAGATCTTGATTTTAGGAATGTTTTCCTGAGTCTGCTGTTAATGTGCTGAAAAGCACGAGCATATAATAAACCAAAGCCTTTGGTCAGTAGCTCCACGCTACAGAATTCCAACGGATCGGTCATGGAATACAGCAAATGACTTTTTTCTTTTGAAGTGTGTGCAGAAACAGGAAGCCATGAACAAACGTGTGAGTGAAAAAGAGAGGCAGTCTTCCAACGAGGTGCCATGAATAAAAGTTAGCCTCGCTCCGTCACTCTGACACCTTTATTGGGTCAGCATTGCTGCTGAAAGGCCCCCAAAGAGCATTTGAATGAAACACAGTGACTCAGAGACTATGAACCCACCTTCATCTGGGATTTTGATTTACTCTTTTATTGACAGGCTCCCTCTCGGTTTCGGCCTCCTGCTACTCTCTGTTTCTGTTCAACCTGCAGTACAGGAGCTAATTCACTAGTGGCTTAGTACGAACATCGTGGCACCTTGGAAGCTGCGAGGCATTCCAGCAGTTTCATCATTCCAGCTGCTGCATTTAAGACCCCGGGTGTCTCTGTTTCTGGTCGTTAGCTGATTTTTAGAGTGCACAGGTTATCACAAGAGGATTTGTTTTATTGGAGGGCACTGGCTGCTTCTTTCTGAGAGAGCACAGCTGCTCTTTGGCTCTGGACTGTGGCGGACCTACAGAAGCTGACTCCTACCAGCCAAAACAAATCACATGGCCGTCCATGGCCTGGACCTGTTTGTCTGCTGCTGATGCCGAATAGCTGAAAAATTGATTCATGTTTTTACTGTGAGCCCCTTTCCGCTTTTCTCTCCCCAGCTAAGTCAAGGAATGTTTTAAAAGGAGCGGAGGGATTTCATATGAAACGCATTTGCAAGGCTGTGTTGGAATGGACACTGCATTAATGTATACCATTTGGATTCACTGCACTCCTCTTGGTTTGTGATTATTGCGTGATTTGTTTGAGACATTTGCCAAATTAACTAAACTTAATTAGAGACTGAATAGTGCCAGTTATAGTTTTTCTGATACTCATACTGAAAATGACACAGAGTATCAGCCAGTATTATAGCCAAGCCAAGAGTTTTTTTTCAAACTGAACCATTTTGAATTGATTTAAAGTTTCAATATAAAATAATCATACTCAGACCACTCCTAAAAGCCTTAAGGTGTTCTACAAAAAGAAATCTCTTATTTCGCTTGCTTACAACCTAAAAAAAAAAGAATCCTTCCTTTCCTAACCTTGTTTTACCTTTCTTTTACTGGTGTTGTCGTATGTGTCATGATTGGTGTAGTTAGGTATCAGTGACAATAAATGTAAATGTAAATGTACATGTAAATGAAATAACCAACAACATGTCTTGTACAAAACTGGTACTATTTCTTCTACTGGTATCAGCCTGGGAGCAATAATAGATATTAATTTCTGTATGATATCCATTTACAAAACAAGCCTCTTTAAAAAGGTTAATCATGCCTGCTCGTTATATGATTTATTCCAGGGTCCTCGTGGTCCTAAAGGACTTGCTGTAAGTGTTCCTCCTGACATATTTGTTTTTCTGCACTCTGTACACACATTTTGAAAACAGTCAATATTAATTCATACATATTTTCACTCCAGGGTGAACCAGGTCCAAAAGGCGAGAAGGTAAGTTTCAGGTTCAGGTTTATTATAAAATATAATAAATAAAATTCAATTTATTCAAGATGATTCACTGACGTTATTGCTGATGTGTGTTTTTCAGGGTGTGTGTGGGGATTATACACATCGGGTAAGATATTTTGTGCTGTCTTCGTGTAGCTTTGTGCATTCTGAAATCTTTTCTGCACTTGGAATCTTTGACAATTTACCAGCATCTGTTTGTGTTACAGCTTGAACAGTACATTGACCGTCTATTTACCTCAATAATTTGTATCCAAAAACGATTTAAGCTGAATAATTGTATGTCAGCAAAGTGATATGAAAAGAGGAAGAAAAGAACAGTGAACTGACAAATTGCTGTCATCCATGATTGGTAGCACATGGAGCAGCTGTAGCAGGAGGCCCTTTCTTTGGGGGGCCCCCATTCTACTGCAAACAAAACAATTATACCAGCTGCCTACTGTAACAGATTTGATAAGGCTCTGTTAGTGCTTGCCAAGAAAAATACTTTCTTATGTGGTGCTGGATTTTACTAACGGTTTTGACCAATTTAAAAGTAATTTGATCACTTTTAAAGCTGTGTTCTATTTTTTTTTTACTCCAGTTCATTGGAGAAAAAGCACGCAAGATACATTCAGCTGACAGTGAAGCCAATCTAAAAGAAAGAGCATTTGCTATACAATAGACAATAGAAAAACTTAAAGAAGCAGTTTTAGCAGTGGTCCAATAGAAATTATCCTTCCTAGTTCAAATGACAAATTAAACACCAGCTTCTTCCAAGACCATTGATTTATTTCTCACTCACAGTTTATTAATACAGGTATAGAAACTCAATCCATCTTTAAATGCTTTACACTGATTAGATTTTATTTTGTTGTGTGCACAGTGTAGTTTTGAGGAGAGAAGACATGTTCTTCACATTTCTGCCATGTTTTTGTTATTTTCTGAAATTAGCCCAACAGAAAGAAAGGAAAGAATGTGTCAATTAAAATGTAAATGGGATGTAAAGATTTATAGTGCAGCTAAAAAAGTAATTTATTTTGTAATACTTTGACCACTTTGAATTGAAGTATCAAAATGCCTTGACTAGAGTTGGGTGTAATTATAAGAAATAAAAAAGAAGAGGGAGAACTGAAATGGGTCTTGTCAAACAGGTTGCATGTGCAGCAGGAAACTGAAAGATAGGCTCTATATGGGAGGTCTTTACTGGTGGGTGGTTGCATAGGGGTCCTTACAGTCATGTTGGGGGGAGCCAAGAGGTCACTGTGTGCTTAGCTGGAAGGACCACCTCTTGAAACAGAGATGTGTGTGTGCATGTATGTGTATTTGTGCGTGTGTGTGTGTTGGGCCACTTTGAGCAGGGACTTCCACTGAAAACTCTGGCAGCGTTACGCTCCAGTCAGGCTCTGATGTTAAAGGTTTGTGGGGTCCTCCCTGTCCCTTATGTCCAGAACCGATTGTGTTCCAGACCTGCTGCAAAGAGAGAGCCAGCCCAGGCCTGTCCTCTGACTGAGCCACTTAGTGGTGGGGTAGTTGGGGGGTAGTCAAGGACCTGTCATTGAATATTAATCAACAATGAAACTGTGTGTTCTGTATATGCAGTGTTTTCTTTTCCTGTCTTTTGGGCCTTCTCAATCTTATGGGACTTTTTGCAGTAATGGCATGCTTAGAGGTGTGCTTTACCTTATGTTTTAAACAATAATAAACCAATTTGGAAATGTTTTTTACATTCACATTGCTTCTGTGATTGGGAGTTTTTCATCATAGCGCACCTTGAAGCATTTTTTGGTAATTATGGTGAAAATCACCTCTATATGTAGAGAGGGTCAACCTCAGAACACTTGCCTGCTTTCTTTGTTTGCGTTTCGTTCATGCCCTCAAATTAACGGAAATTAGGCATGGTTTGAATAACAGAATTTATTTTTCAATACATTTTCAATGCAATTACTAGGGTCCTGTGACCTGTTGAAACACGAAATGCAAACACATATCACTGAAAGACGGCAAGCTGTATTCTTTCTTAAATAAACTACTACACATCGGTGGGAATTGGGCCAATAACTCTTCAATCTGTACTTCATAATGCTGGTGATTTCAACAGAAACGGCGTATTGTTCACCCCTGTGCTGGAGGACAGGCCACAGTAAGTCTGTTGCTTAACTCTCTTTGTGGCAAGACTGAAGCCAGCCTGGACGATAGAACACTGCTGCAGGACCCAGCAATGGAGTCACAGTGGGGTCTTCCAAAACATTCCAAAATTTATATTTGGCTTGCAGTATGTCATTGCTGTCATATCAAAACCTACTTTTCCTGTTTTACCCCTTTGGAAAACACCAGCTGCCTTTTGCAGCGTGTGAATTTTTCATTATAAATGGATCAAAACAACAGACATGTCATCCAGGTTCAAATTTACCTGAAAACAACCTGTTTAAAAATTTTGCTTCTCAAATTAAATTTCAGGCATACAATGTTTTATTATGACACTGATAAGACAGTGGGCTTGGATGCTGTAGTTGAATTTGGCTTTCTGTTTGAATGTTTCATCTCCACTTCACACTCAAATTGCTGGGCCTTGTTCTTTTCAGTTCTCATGCCTCTTACACTCTTTCTCTCTTTTCCACTTCTCCGTCTCTCCCTCTCTCTCTGTATCTCTCCTTGCCTGCTATACACTATCGTTTTCACTTGTTTCTCTATTTCTTTTCCCTCTTCCCCTCTCGTGATCTTTTTGCACCGCGGCCCACCTGTGCTTTGTGACCCGAGCAGATGTTGCCCATCACCGTGCGCAACATGCCCTCAATAAGCCCTCTAATTCTAAAGCGCCTGAAGGTACATCTCTCTCTGCCACCTTCCTTACCCCCCACTGCCAAGGATGCCAACCGCCGTCCACCGACTGCCAGCAAAAGCCCTGGCCCATTAGTAACTCTCTCTGGCACAGAAGTGTTTGCTAACCTTCTCACTCAGCATAGGAAATGCGAGAACAGGACAGGAACTCTTACACTCTTTTATTGAGTTGTTCCGGCTGCAGTCAAATAAATCCGATTTCTCAGAGATTTTCACAATAGTCCAGCAATTTCACGACTGCGGTTAAGATTCAGTGCTCATTAGAATACTGAAATACCGAAAGGCTGTATAGGCTTTTATTGCTTGATGCCGAGCCCACAGGGGCAACCTTTTGTCCCGTCTTTCTCTCGGGTTCAAACAGCTGCCCAGCTGTGTTAAGAGGTGCCGCAGTGCCATGGAAAAGCGATCCTAGAAATTGCAAATCTTCTGCCCTTGCTCAGCTATCCCCATGGAGATGTCAGACAAGGAAATGTGCAATTATTAGCACACTGACAGGAAGTTATCAGGAGAAACTCAAATATGAACCACTTTTTTCTCCCTGTGCTTTCAGTGATGAAAGGTTTGAAAACACGATTGCCACAGAGGGTTTGCAGGCCATGAACGAGACAAATGATATTATCTCAAGACCCATTTCCATCACATCCTCCTAGAGAAAGATTTTGTCTCGTTGACATTTGTATAAAACCGTCAAACCCAGAGAGCATCATTTTAGAATTAGCGCCTCAGAGAAAGCAAACGTTTGGAAAAATCCCATTCTGTAATCCCCATAATGTCAGTCTAAAGATAACAAAGGTACGAGACAGAGAGCTTATTTGGCAGCAGTACGAGGACTCTCCGAAAGTGAATGCCAGCCCCTCTTCCACTCTCTCAAAGCCTCTCTGTGCATTCAGACTTCCCTGGCCTCCTTTAGATAGGCCTGGCGCAGGCTGACCCCGGCTGGCATCCGCCCTCCATCTTATTTCTACAGGTGTGCTGTGTGTGTGCCAGATTAGGGCACCATGTTTGGAGACAGCGTTCCATACTGTGGAGGGCCACTGACTAAAAGAAGAGTGGAGAGCATTCCACCATTGACTTGCTAGGCTTTCAGAGCTGGTTCCTGTCTGTACACTGGATAGGGAAAGTGGAGTTCATTCACTTAATGAAGCTGCATCTGGGATAATAAATCATCTGCAGACAAGTCCTGTCAAGAAATAAATTGATAAAATATGGCTTCTAGGCTGATGGATGTGTTTAGGATTCATCTGGATTTTAAACTTAGCTACCACATAGAGACAAGCGAGAGGGTCTGTTTCTTTGCAGCATCTGAACTATCATTAGTATGTAACTGGATTTGCAGGCAGAAAATATAAGATCACTTATTTCACATTTTGACCATATATTGAGACTTTGGGTGAATTTTTGTTGATGGAACGGATTTCTAATCTGTACTTAATGCTTCCAGTTCACCTAGGCTGCCTTTAATGTGGAAACCAGATATAATTACGAGAGCATCAGTATTTGTATTCTGAGTTATCACTTTACAAAAAAAATGGGAAAATGATGTTCCCCAGTCGTCTCCTTGTGTGAGTACTTGTGTAACTAGAACTACTTTCCCGTAGTTTGAGTTTGTTTAGTCTGGTTCTGTGTTTTGGTTTTCACACTGGCCGACAGTAAAAGTACCAAAGGAAGACCACATGACTTGGTGCCAGCTGACCTCGTGGAAAAAGCCCAGAGAAGTCTCATAGTGTAGGCTTTGTTCAGCTGATGGTCAGTAGTTGAGACGCTGCAGGATTTTAGGTGGACCCAACCCATACTGCTGTGATTAAACTACATTTAGAGCCAAAATTCAATGGCTGAGCTGGTTTTCCAAACATGGTATAATAACCACTGGTAGATTGACCGTTTGCATACAGTATGCCCTGTCATTTCTCTAGTTTAAAGCTAACTCATGTGTTTTAATTTAAATCTTCAACTGAGCATAAAGGGTTTTCTTCCTTTCCCTTTCAGTCTCTGAAATCCATCATTTAAACGTAGATTGCATTATTAAGCACTTATGTAGTGACAGACTGGAACTGAAACTGAGGAGACCCTAATGCTGAGGTTGAAATTATTGTAATGTTCCTATGTAATGGCTTCCCTGTCTCAGATGGTAATGTACTGTCTCTCAGCAGGGCGAGCCTGGAGCACAGGGACCGCCAGGCCCTCCTGGCCCCCCAGGGCCTCCGGGCCTGACAGGTGCTAGTGGAACACCAGTAAGTCAAATAATATTTTTGCTGCAATTCTGCTGATTACTTTAGTTGATTAGGTAACCCATGGCACACTCAAGATTTTTTGCGTAATTTTGTGTTTGGAATTTGTAATGGATCATTGATATACAATAATCATCTGTCTGTGATAAAGGGAAAACCTGGAGAACCTGGGAAACCTGGAAAGGATCCAAGGGTGAGTGTGCATGATTGTGATAAGTTGGTTTATCCATACATCTTGTATAAATATCTCAGACAGATTCTGATACGATTTCTTTGTTTGTGTCTCTGCAGATGCTGCCAGGAATTAAGGTATGATGATGTTATGGATAGATTTTGATGGTGATATAATTAGTGATACATGTGGTTCTTGATGTGGTTAAAAGCAGGCCTAGATGGTTTTGACCAAGCTTTGTGTATTTTTTCAATGCTAATGCCGTGATTTGCCACAGTGTAGTCCTCTGTGACCTTACATCAGAAAAAATGCTCATACTGAATACTCCTGTAAAGTTTCAAAGCGAATAATTTCATAGTGTAAACTGCTACTATATAATCGTGGCAGAGTCCAAGATTTAGCTCCTCTGAGATGCACTACTGCTGTGTTAATAGCATTTTCCACAGACGGGTTGTAAACAGGACTAAGGTTCAGGCGCAGTTCAGTAGGGTGGGTCCCGTCTCCTGCTGCCAGCAGAGAAGGGGTGGATACGCCGCATTGCGCTCGTCTGCGTTACTGTTGGATAACTCTGCGTTTCCCCAGATGCATTAATTGCCATGGATTATTTAGGCTGGGGAATTTTAATTGTGGTACACTGAAACTTGCAGGACCCATAAAGCAGCACACCCTGGCCCTCTGTAAAAGCAACACACCACTTCATATCTCAGCAGGAGCTGGAGACCTGCTCATTATCTGTCCACTATAAAGGGCTACCTCCCAAATCTCCCATACCTCCCACACAACACTTGGCCACATCTTGACATGCCTGCATATATCATTTGGAAATTCAGCCCCAAAATATGCGGATATGTGGGAAAACAGCACTTCGGTATTAAGAATTTATTGCATGATCTCACGTCAGAATGTTCAGTTAGCAACAAGGAGGTATCATTGCACGAAGCAGATGTTGTTTTGTGGCTTGAAATCAATATTATTTTTCTTCCTATTTAAATTACAGGGTGAACCAGGTGTACCAGGACAAAAGGTAGGTTCATCAAATTGTTCACTGGTTATCATAAAAGTCTTGTGTAAACCGGGGTGGAGGTGGTTCATGAGGTCTTAGGTTTGAATCCTACTTCCAGCACCACCACTGGGCCCCTGAGCAAGACTTTTGCTTAGGAATGGATGTCGCTTTGGGTAAAGGCATCTGCTAAATGCTGTAAATGTAAATGAAACTGCATGGAATGAATATTAGGACACATCAGGAAGCGATAGATCACCAAGACATATCTATGAATTTGAGTAAGGTAGGGGGCGAATGTGGGAATTTTCAGTTGCCACCCCCAATGAGGAGTTACCGCCTGGAGATATGGTCCTGGCTCATCACAGCAATTAATATGCAGCAGAGAAATTAGATGATTACAAAGTACTCAAATGTATTACGCTTGCACCCTTCCTTTACCCTAAATAATAATCTGCTTACTGTGTGTTCTCTCTTCACGCAGGGTGATCGTGGTGAGGCAGGACCTGAAGGCTCCAAGGTAAGACTGTAGAGGATTTGAATTGTATTAGTTTAGCAACATATAACCTGTCTCCTAACAGATAATTGCATGTTTATGCCCCTAAATACGCATCTAAATCACTTTTTGGATACTGCAGGCAATTAAATCCTATATTTACATTTATAATACATTGACTTCAGATGTGTACATTATTTCCACAGAAATGCACTACATCAAAATGTTTTTGATCGATGTTACAATAATGTTTATATAATATCAAGAAATTACATCTGTAATTTCTCAATGTCAGAGCAAAACATTTCCCATTACGTGCAACTCCATGCTGGGGGAACCAAAAAAATGGTCCAAAATGTCTCTTGTTAAAATATCAATACATCAATTTCCACTGAAAGATAAGAAGCATCTTCATTAATTATAGATGGTTTCATTGTCACTGTGTTGCTGTTTTCCATTGTAAGGAAACACATATAACATATTAACATATGGTTATGCTCAAACCACATTCAGAAACACACAAAGAGGACGAGACAGATATTCAAAGTGAGGAATAAACAGTGCACACCCTTTCTCCTGACATCTCATCACAACCGTTTTGCTCTTTCTTTTCCCCAAGCTTGAGACATTCTCACAGACTCCCACACGCATTCTCTCTCCCTCTCACTCTCTTTTTCACTCCCCACTATCTCTCTTTCTCTCTCTCTCTCTCTCTCTCTCTCTCTCTCTCTCTCTCTCTCTCTCTCTCTCTCTGTCTCTGTTTCTGACATTGCCAACTGATGTTTCTTGGAATGCATGATGATTTTTCCACAGCAACTCTCTTCATATTTCTCTCACATTTCATATTCTTTTATCAGTGTCACAATTTTTCTCTGGTACACACACTCATGCTCTCACTGACCCACAAACATGCACACATACACTCACACACTCACCAACATCCCACATTAGTCGTTTTCCCCCCAAAAGCATATCTTGCCAAAACAGCAGTGGGTGTGTGCGTGATTGACACTTTTGTAAGGACTGCTCACTATAGTTCAAGCTGCATATGTTTTTGCTGTTTGAATTTCAACGAACTTCACTCTGAACTATAGCCCACACGCTTTGTTCTGTGTAACCTTGATTTTGGATTAAGCCTTTACACATCTGAACTCTGGAACAACCTGCTGCTCTATTCCCTCTCTATCTGGCCCTGTAAACTTCACCCTTCCTCCACAGACAGTGTGGATACTTTCCCATGCACGCATCCAGATAACATCTCACGCCAGGTTATGAGTAACCTTCATATGGGGCACAGCAGGAAAACGCCTTGTTATCCTTTTCAAAACACTAAATACTGTATTAGGTTTGTAGTCAGATGTCTTTGTTTAAGATACGTTTCAAATCAACCCAGGTGGAAAGCAAAGTGCATGGAAAGTAATTTCGTGCTGGAGGCAGGAGTTTCTTTTTATTTGCGCCACCTGGTGGCTGCTATAAGACTTCGCACATTCGGCTTTCAGCTAGCACTGGCGTTCGAAAGAGAGATCCATCTTTATGAAAGCATTCATGCCTTTGAGAACTAAGATGGTCTCCTACCAGACCCCAGACTTCTACTCAGATAAGATACGAGAAGTCACCTGAGCCCAGACTATGGCTTTAGAATTCAAAATTCAGGAAAACACATGCGATGCAGCACATTAGCAGCACTATTAATCAAGAAGTGACTTGTCCTGGTTCTCTAGAGCACGTATATCCTACAGCATAGTACCTCAGTTGTGTCTGGATGTGTTTATAGCTACCAGACCTAGCCATGTCATGATTCTGTGTAAAGAAATATATATGTGTAATCCTTTTACCAAAAAGGAAATGTCAGGGGTTATTATATTATGGATGAATTTGGAGACACAGAGGTGCATTGGCCTGTTCAGCACTTTGTCTAGACACTATTATGGATGCAAACCACTTGTAGACTGGTGAGCTATTTTAGGATCAGAGCATTATCATGCTGTTTTCTGGCTTGTTAAATGACCTTCTTGAGAAGCAGTGTATGTCATGATGACTGATTTCTGGTTTTCCATCACTGTTTCCTCAGGGATCCAAGGGGGATCAAGGGCTGAAGGTAAGGCCAAGTGTGTGTTTCTGGATTTGGTAGCTATACTCATGGCAGTTTGCCAAGTGCTGAAGATTATCAGACCTTGGTCATTCTCCCTTCAGTGTAGATTCCACCTCTTACTTACAATCAGCCTTTGAGAGTGGCATTTTACTCCAATTCTATCATCCTAAGTACTCCCTCCAGCTTTCGAGTGTTCAAAGCTTCTCACTTTATTATGAATACAGTGGTCAGCCCAGGGCACCTGCAGGAGTGATTACACAATGTCATTTGGCTGTTTCTCAGCGGGAATATTTTCAGTCTGTAAACATGTGTGGGTGGCACATAAAGTTTACACATGTTGATGCACAAATAGCCCCCAGAAAGCCAGACACTATTCTGCCTGTCTGTCTCATGAATGCAGAGTATTGTCTTCCATCGCCAGCAGTGCAAGAGAAGCTACACCAGAATGTGTGTGTGTGTGTGTGTGTGTGTCTGTTGCGGGGGTTCAAACTGCAAATATCAGTACAGGATAGTGCTGTGATATGGAGGCCAAAGCCTTCTTTGGTGTTGTGTTCTTTGAGATTACATATGTGGCTTCTGGAAGGCAGAACAGAAATACATTAATGCATTGGACTTGATTCAGTTTGTAGATTATTTCTACATCAATTAAACAGATTACAACACATTGAATAGCCAAAATATGATTTAAACACACATATATCCAATTCCAAGGACTTAGGACCACCCTGTAAGGGTCTGATGCTTAAATTGAAAGGCGTCTCTTCTTAGATGCATTTCTTCTGTGGTTTACAGAACACAGCTTCTTCCCAAAATGTGACATGATGCTTCTGTAAGATCACGTATTACTTTTGGCCCTGTACTCTGTAGCTGCTTGGGTGTTTGTTTTTGTGTGTGATTGCAGCTACACCCATACATATTTGTCTACTGCTATGCTGAAGTTGTCTTTATCTGCATGTTGTGCAGGGAGAGGAGGGAAACATGGGGCCTCCAGGAGAGAAGGTATCCTGCTGGTGATGCTTGTGTACTTAGTATGGCATGGTGTGAGCAATGTTTTGATGAAACAAGATGCTAATAGCATGAAAAAGGCCAAATAAAGATGACAGTAATTCATGCATTTACGTTTATATGTAGAAGGACATTTTGGGGACATTTTTGGTGTCCATTATTTGGTTTTGACATTTTTTCATTGTAGCCTGTTACTACAAGGCCAACAAGTATGTCAGATTGTGTCACAAACCATACTGGCATGTCTAAACATGTTTTATACGGGTCAATGGTGATTTATGCATGCTGTTCTGTGATTCTAACCTGGCAATGCTAAGGTTTAATCTATTGTTGGCTACATCAGCCTAATAGGCACATAGTAAAACTGAATAAACAAAGCTGTTTCGGTTTTGCTTGCTTGTCTACAGTTATGGGATAGAAAAACCTGTCTAAATTCAAGCGTTGGTCTTGAATGGACCGGAAAACACTTTGCTTAGGCAGCTGTATGCTAACAGTGAGTCACTAGGATGCTTTGCCTGGGACCATTTTATGGAGAGAAAGAAATTGCTGTGTTCATTGCTGACAGCAGACGCTGAGGCTGGGTCTGAAACATAACAAAGGCTGCCTACCCGGGCACTTTTCTGAGCCAGACAGGCACCCAGTCATGTTAAACTATCTCAAGTGGCATTCAGTTCCAGATACTTTCATCACAATACTGCCCTCTAAGGCACCGACTTATTAGACGGCATGGGGCAGTGAGGCACTGAAACAGCTGCCTTCGATTGCAGACACAGATTGTAAGTGACTGTTTCTCCTGGACATGAAACTGATCTCCAGTGTCCTCAAGTTGATGTTTTGGAGCCTCCTGTTTTTTTGCACCTTGATGACCCATAGCTGCTTACTTTCCCACCTGTTACCCAATTTGCCAAGTATTGCTCTATAGCTTGCTAGACCTGTTACCATAGTGAAAGCTTGTGCTGGTTGCTCAGCACGTGGCGGTAGCGTGTGTTTGTGTGTCTGTTCTTCCCATTAACCTCGGCAGACCGTCTGTTGAAAAGGAAAAGAGCTCCGGCTAAGGCCGCAAAATATAGACACACTGTCAGCACTGCAATCGTTAGAGCGGCGAGACTTAGAGGAAGTTCAAAAGATAGAGAAGAGATGGCTGCCATCTCAGCAGCTACCAGCAGCGCAAGAGTGAATCTTACTCACTCTCCCATCTCCCTTAATGGGATAGTTAAGGACTGCCTTTTTACCCCAGGGAGAGAGAGAGTGTACATACACTAGGTCTCTGTATTTCACATACAGTTGCACGATCATATGTGGGCCAGAATGATGCGAAGTATGAGTCTGAGTCACACCTAAAGATAAAGGTTACAATGAGAGTTATTTGAGGTAACAGAGGAACCATTTCACTTTTTCATGGATAATAATCCTTTAGAAATCATTTTTTCAGATCAGATGTCCAAGATGAGATGCAGAATCTTTTTAAAGAACCTCTAAAATAGAAAAGTATTAAAGGATTTTCTTTAGAACTAACTGTATGGAGAGCCAACAAACAATTTCTTCCTCATAATGTGAGCTTTGTTACATAGGGGATCATGTATAGCTTCAGTAGTCTGTGTGTGACATGTATTCATAATGCATGTAATACAATCAAACCAAAAGAAAAAATGGTGTTGATGAAACACATTGCATAATAAATCACAGTAATGTAAACATATACATTTATTATATGTTGAAATTATGCACACTTTCCAATCAGGTAAATTCAGTGCAATGTATTTTCAAGTGCTGAGAATAAAACTGATCTCTGAAATTGATCAGAGGTTCTTCCACAGTTCCTCATCCATGTCGTCTTAGTCCAGGCACTGACAGTTGGATAAATGATCTGCGGCCTGTGTCAGTCCACACACAGTAAGCTCAGCAAGCCTCCCCAGAGTGTCAGGTGGTTCTGTGCTAAAACTGGAGCACACAGAGGATGAAGAGATGATGACGATGACTAGAGACGATGACAAGAATAGTGTGGCTTAGTGAAAGAGAGAAGATCAAAGAGACTGTTGCTTAGTGCTGAACGATCTGGGGATGCAGACTTACTGGCTCATTTACACCCGGACACTCCATGAGTCTTGAGCATCAGGAGTATATCTGGTTAAGGGCAAGCTACGTATAAATACATGTTTGAAATTCCCAAGATATGTTTTAAAGATATGTTTTGCAGTTTCAATGCTTACATTAAACGTTTGGCTAAACATTATCTCACCATATTGTTTTTAGCACTTACTAAGCGTGTGGCTCATCATACAAGAATAATTATTCTTAACATAATTAAAACTTTTGAACAAAACAAAAAAAGAATGAGGAGCAGCATGATTGGTTGTTATATACGAGCTGATTTACATATTATTCACCACAAAGTAATCATAGTAAAGATTTCAGCCTAGCTGATCAGAGGTGCAAGTGTAAATACATGTGGTTAAGTCTTATCAGAATACCACTTACATGAAGTGACCCTGGGGTCTCTCTCTGTCTATTCCTCTGTGTCCCACTGGAGTAATTAGAGACCTGTGTTCCTTCATCAACACACAGCTACTCTCTTTCATCTTCCAGGGACTGTTAAAATGAACCCCCTCTCCCAAGTTTAACCCAGTTTGGGCCTCTGCTCAGCTTAGTGTCACCCCCACCCAGCATTACCAACCTTTGATTTTCATAATGTGACTACATATAGTGGCATGTTGATGTCGCTCAATTCTCCTATTAAAACATGCTTGCATGCCTCTGTTTATCTTTCACATCCCAAACCAATGGCAAGTGATTTTTACAGGTTCTCTGTCCATATATATACCAACTATGCCTTTCATCCAAGCCGATTGAAATGTTCTGAGGATTTTCACTCACCCCATCAAATCTAAATTCAGTCTGCTATGTTTGAACTGAGTTTCACTTTGCACACTGTAATACTTGACTGCTGATGTAAGAATGCTTGGTCGCAATACCAAAAAGGAAGAGCAGCATGCTGTGGTTCTCTCTGTAAAACTGAAACTTAAGCTAGTTAGAGAATTTACTCAACTTTTAATTAACACATGGAATTGCTTAAGTGGCTAGTTAGCTCATTGAGGCTATTTCAGCTGGGCATATGTGCGTTTATATTGAGTATGTTCATTTTTGTTCTCTCATCCTTTTACCCTGCTAGGGGCCAAAGTAAGATATTTGGTGCCCACTTCTAAATTGACAAGGTGTATGTATAAAACTAAATTTCCTCTCACTGATTTCTGTGACCATTCAGTCAGGGTCACTTAAAAATGAACAGTTTTGATTGTCAGGCATATTGCCATACCTATGTGCGACATGAGCTGTAGATGTTCATAAGTAAGAGGAAAGTTTAATTGCAGTTAGAGGTTGCAAGTACACAAATGAGTTTGTAATAGAACAAACTATTTTACGGACAGCTGACTTGTTTAATAAGTGTTTTTTTTTTTTTTTTTTACAAATTAACAAAAAAGGTGACCTTTTTTTTTTTACTGCTAGTCCATAAATCTACACAGCTGTCAATCGTGTCCCCACCTTCCTGCCCATGACAGGTTGGTAGTCATGGTGTCAGCTGAGCTGCAGCAACAAGTGTGGTCCAGAGTACCTCTGAAGTGCCTGGAATCATTAGCACACACTCATGCCACACGCAAACGCCCTCTCCATACTGCTCGGCAATACGTGACCCTGCCAAGGATTCTGACCACAGCACCTGTTAGAGTCTCACATAATCAGCATGTGTACAGAGAGAGACGCGTGTGGTCGGAGAGGATGGTGCCAAAGCCAGGCTCTGCCACCTGCCCCCTGCTCAGACCTGCTGGAGTCTTCATGCCATCTCTGTCCTCTTTAACTTCACACAGGGGGCCCACTGTCTGCCTGCGCCAGACTGGCACTTGTGCTTTCTTTGGAGGCTTTTAGGATTCCTGGGACGCTTGGTGGATGGCTAGTTTTGTGATAGTGCATGACTCGATAACAGCTGAGCTGGCATTTCAGCTGAGCTGGTGTGTTTAGCATGACTCTGTCAAGCATTCCAGTTGTGTTTTCTGTGGGCTTTTTACTTTGACTCATACAGTGTGTCACTGACTGAGAAGAGACATAATTGGTACTGGTTTTCTAGGGTGAGCGAGGGATGCCCGGAATGCCTGGCAAACAAGGAGTGAAGGTAGTTTGCCTAGAATATGTGTGTGCTGTGCTATCCAAGCTTCCTTTTGCATGATATATATAATCCTGGTGATCATTTGCCAAAATGATCCAACAAATTCCCTGCCTGCTAGCATGCTAATGATGAGTCATTTTATGAACTTAATTTATTTGTAGCATCCATTTTTATTTAGTCAGTTAGAGTAGAGTAAGGATACACTCTCATAAAATAGTACCTTTCAGGGTACATATGTTTTCACTGGCATGGTATCATAGACACTGTCTGATTCCAGATTACTATAAAATCTGATGAAAATAAACAAATCTACCTCTTTCTTTTGGAACAGTGAATGCAGTTTACACTGAAAACGTAATAAGGTACAAAACGAGACATTAATGAGCGTAACATACTTTTAAGTATACTTTTAAATCATCTAGGGGGCTCAAATTTACCTGGATCTTTCATTGCCTCTGCATTATATGCAGTTGTAGCTTTGGCATGTTTGGTTTTCAGTTTGTAAATCAAATCATCCTGCAAACATACCAGCTGAAGTGGCTGCTAATTCCAAGTGTACCTGCCAATAAACCAGCTTCAGTATATATAGTACAATAAGCTAGCATTGGACAATTAGACGCTCATGAGACGCTCATGAAAGCGTCCTGTGTGTGTTCAGCTCTCCATCTGTATTTGTAAGCTCTCTAGTCTCAGGGAGTCATATAAGTGTGTATATGTAACACAACCCCTGCCGTTTCTGTAGCTCACCAGCATGGTGTTTGCTCATTAGTCAGCGCGGACACAAAATAAATAACTATCATATGCTTTACTATGAATAACAGAGCAATAGTGGACTGTGGTGCTTCTTGTGATCAGTTATTTGCGTGCTTGGAACATGCAAAGCTTGGCAAGTCAATCTAAATATTGACATCAAAGCATGTTGTCTAATTACTGTGATAGAAATAATGGTGTCTAATGGTCACAGAAGGTTTATGTTTAACGTCAGTGATGTTTGTTTCAGTCCTTGTGGTTTGTATTGACACTGCATGTATGAAAAAGTGGCCATGATTACAAAAAATGACCTTTGGATCTCCTGATGAAAAGAGGACAAGCCTGGAGTCTGGGAAAGCTGTGCAGTGTTGCATGTGTTTGTCGAGTTCAGGAACAAGTCATGTTTTTGCTTCCCTTTTGTGTGTGCCACTTTCTTTTCTGTTTTCTGTCTTTGACCATGCTGGTCTCTCTCTTCAGGGAGAGGTTGGTTTTCCTGGGGTTCCTGGCAGAAAGGTAAAGGCCTTGAAAAGTAGGGTAGTGAAACTAAAAGGTTTGCCTACATTGTATTACAAACCTTGATAAATCATAGCTTTTTTCTGTCATTTGCAAAGGGTCAAGCAGGTCTTTCTGGTATTCCTGGGAAGCGAGGATATAAGGTAGGCCTAGAATTGGTATGAGATTAGCATGAGGTTCACTGAAGCTTGTTCTCATGCTGTGAGTAACACTGTGTTACCGCTCCATTGTTTGACCACTCGGATTAATGTGTATTCCCTTCAGTGTCATTGAGAGAACAAATCCCATATGTTCTTCATTATGTTGAATTTGTGTCTTTCCCACATGTCTGCATGACAGAGTACTGTGTGGCCTGATTTTGCACAGTAGTAATGTCTTTATTATCGAGTCATTTTTGTCACAGGATATTGCTTGGTTTTGAGTTCTTTGGTTTGTGTTGATGTTTGAAAGTGTTTTTTGCAAATACGTCAGTCTGTTTTACCGCTAATCACAGGAAGTACATTTGCTGTTTTTGCTAAGTGTGTGTGTGTAACCTAAGGACACAAGCACAATGCTTGTAATGCTCTCCGATTCTTTGTGTGGGGCCGGTGGTAGTCTAGTAGTTAAGGTGTTTGTCCTGTGACCAGGAAGGCCAAGACCACTAAGCACCACTGAGGTACCTATGGCTGCCTGCTGCTTCTCTTGGTGAATGGATTAAATGCAAAGGAAGAATGTCATGCTGTTCACACTGTGTTCACTTCTAATATTCATGATTTCAACATGCTAAAAATGACCAATATTTGAAGTTTAACTTCTTACCACTGTTATCTGTTTGTCTTCCCTTTGACAGGGTGAAAAAGGCGAGTCTAGCTCTACAGAAATTGCCATGAAAGGAGAACCAGGAACACCAGGACTGCCTGGAACCAAGGTATGGTACCAACATAAGTAATGTTTGAAGTTTATGAACCTGTATCCTCATCCTACAACCCACTTATGGGTCCAGGCTGCTGTTCAGTGTGATCAACACTTTTCTTTTATTACAGGGTGAAAAAGGTGATCAAGGCATTAAGGTTAGTTACAGCACTTATTTTTTTACAGTCTTTTATATATTCTGTAATTTTTTTAATGTTCTGAATGATGAGTATTTGCTGTAGATGTATATGAAGGTTCTTTCCTTTCTGCCCACAGGGTGACACAGGACCCGAAGGCCCATCTGGACCGAGGGTAAGTTAAAACCTCAGCGCAGACAGATTATTTCAGTTCAGTAAATTTGGTGTTGAGATATTGTTTCTATTCTCTTTTTTCCCTTTCAGGGTCCTCCAGGTCCAACGGGAGAACCAGGAAAAACATTAATCAACAGCAATGAGAATGTATGTTCTTTTAATCTGTTATTATGAACCTGTATATATCAATTTTAGTTAAAATGCCATTGTATGTGCCTGAGCTCTGAAATGTCTTGTGAATTTTTTTTCCAGGACATTCGTAATGTTCATCTGATGGTACGTGTTCATTACAATACATTCGTAGGATTATAAGCTGTGAAAGTGCCTTCAGAAGGATTTCGTAGTGTTATGACCTGGTTTTGAGGTAGTTTGTTGAGTACTTAATTTTAAGTCGTTTTGAAGAGTTGACAGTGACATTTTTCTGGGATACTAGGGTTAATTGCACTTAAAAAGCACAGGCATCTGTTAACTGCATAAGGGTTTGGTTACTGCCCTGTATTTGGCTTCATCCATTTTGCCCTCAACCCTATTCAGTTTCAAGGCCCTGCACACAAAAAGCATTCACACAACATGATGCTACCACCGCCATGTTTCACTGCAAATTATGTCCAAAGGATGATGGACAGTGCCACAAGTAGCATCAAAGCTAGGCCAAAATGTCTCATCTGACCATTGAACCTTTCCACGTGTATGGCGAGTCCCAAGTCTACATTTTGGCAAGCTCCAAATGTTAATTTGTCTCTTTTTTTAACAGTAGCCTTCTTTAAAAAAAAAAGAATATTTACAAATTGTTCATTGCATATTTTGGGGATACAAATTTTCAGCCACTTTAGTTTGTTGGGTTTTTTCTGTCGATTCATGAACTAAACTAACTCACTTTCAGTTCTTGGTTGTAACACCAAAAATTAGAAAAATTAAAGCAGCGTTAATACTTTATGAAGGCGCTATACATGTTAATGGTTGCAGTAAATTAATTAAGTTCACATTTATTTGCATCATAAATAACTACTCGTGTCACTGTAGGGTCCACCTGGTTTACCTGGTCCTCCAGGTTCTCCTGGATTACCTGGCTCCAAGGTAATGGATCTTTTAAATTCTGACAGTTGTTTGTTAATTGCCCAGTGTATATTGCATTTCCATTTATTTGAAACTCTTATTGTCTCCAGGGTGAAGTTGGACTTCCTGGTCCTTCTGGTCTTGATGGAGAAAAGGTACAAAACGAGTTCCAAAACCTAATTGCATTAAAAAATTCAATTCTTGATAAGTTTGTGATAGTTAGAAGTCAGATGACTTGTATTAATGAATGAAATGTCTCAGGGTCCACGGGGAAAAACAGGAGAGCCAGGACCCATCGGTCCACCAGGTCCCGAGGGCCCACGAGGAGAGGGTGGAGTCATGGGCTTCCCCGGGCCAAAAGGAGATAAAGGAGACATGGGTCCTTCTGGATCACCTGTGAGTGCTTTTATCTAGTCACAAGTGCTAAAATTATAGTTTTATATAGTATGTGGAGTTTTCGTACGTCATCTTAACTGCATAAAGCCTGCAGGACCCTTGCCAATAATGGAATGGAAGCAAAAACCAAAGTTGTGTGTGGGCATTATTGCGTCCATAAGTAACAGTTCAGATTTGACAAAACTGTAGCATTTTAGGGTGCCCTTCATTTGCAATGCCATAATCTCAAATTATTTTACATTTAAGGAGCAGTGTCAGTCAGTTCCCTCAAAATTGCCCATTCTGGCAGTGCTTAATCTCTTATTATTCCTTCCCCATTCTGTAGGGTTTAGATGGCCCTACTGGCGAAAAAGGGGTTGCAGGGCCTGCTGGCCCAATTGGATTACCAGGCTCAATGGTACGCAATGGTGCCCCTCAAGAAGATTGTGTTGTTGAGGCATCAGATGACACCAGTGTGCAAATGTATTGTGATGCTGTTCCATTATGTCATGATGAAATTGCTAGTGAAATGATTGATATGTTTACCTGATTCTGCAGGGTCAGAAAGGTGAACCTGGAGAGAAGGGAGAAAAAGCAGAGTTGGTAAATGTTCCCTTTCTTTTTAAAAAAATTAATTACCATATGTAACTGTAAACTGTGGATTAAAAGTTAGCAACTGTCAGAAGATGGGCCAGTTCACAAGTAAACTCAGTACAGCAGTGTGTTCATCAATGTGCAACGTTTTGAAGATTGTGATTTATTATTAACACTACTTTTCCTTCTTGAATTTTTTCCAGGTCTACGGGCCTCCAGGACCTCCAGGGCCTGCAGGGCCAGTTGGGCCAATGGTAAAGACAATTAATACTTTTTAAGAATAAACAACACCTGGTGAAATTGTATCAATATATACACTTACAATCAGATGTCAGTCCGATAATGTATAAATTAGAATAAACTATTTTAGTAACCATGCCAAGTGTATTATGTATAAAATATCTCAGACCTTTTTATACAAAATGTACATTTTATACACTCTAAGTCCTTTGATTGTTTGGCTTCCCTCTTCCCTGGAGTATAAAGAGCAGTAGCCATTTGGAGTGTCAGACTATCTGTGAGATTTATTTGTGCCCCAGAGCAAGAATCTCCATAATGCAGCTATAGAGGAGATTTACAGCATCTCTAGTGGCTAATGTTTCCATTTACCTTTTTGACATTTATAACGACATCCTGCAATTGTAATTAATGGCATGATTCAATTACAATTTGTTTTTTATTTTTCAGGGACCTCCAGGACTGTCAGGGCCAAAGGTGAGAATGTTTCCTTACTGAAGTTTCAGTCATGCACACCGGTATTGACTTCACGCAGATAATAAACCTCATAGGCTAAAGTAATCATCTGCTTGTCTTTGCCAGGGGGAGCAAGGAGTGGGTCTGAGAGGAGAAAAGGGAGCGTCGGGACAGAAAGGAGAAAAAGGAGACAGAGGCCACCTTGGACTCCCTGTAAGTACACTTCTGAAATACCGTACTAATACAGCAAAATAGCTGTAAAATGATTGATATAAAAATAAATGTAATGGTTTCTATTATCTACAGAGGAAACACAACTTGTCAGAGTTGATTTGACTTATGACACATTGATGAGACTAATGTGCTAGTGCTTTCTATGGCTTTGACACTGGGCGACATTGGCTAATGGCTTATTGATTGCAGTGGTGTCAGGTTGCATGGATCAGTGTGTTCCCTTGTTTTTACTGAGCAATAATGGCCAGTAGCAAATTTCTTAATGTGTCACTAATTTTGTAATTTGCAAACATTCATGCTAAAAAGGAAATATCTGAAGGCGACAAAAAAAACAAGGAAATATCCAAAGGTGTTCCTGCAAGCTATTAATGAAATTACACACAGTGAGCAGACAAACCAAGTTTGTTTTATTCCTCTGCTACTCATATTAGCTAGTAATAATGTAAAGTTTTAGGTGTGTGTTTAGGTGGAATAAATGTAGTACACTTCTTGCATTTAGCATATTTGTGCAACAACCTTGATAATGTTAATGAGTCATCGCTGCAAATGCACATCTTCAGGCTGATTTACACCCAAGGCCAGCCATTGTCTTTGGTCTAAAAGTGTGATTTGGTTAGATAACACTTCAGAATTTGATTTTCAATGATTCCCAGCATCTTTGCTCACACATACAAAAAAGAAATTACCTGCAATATATTCGATTTTTTTTTTAAATAAAGAATTGTTGTGTTGAATGAAACATGTTAACATGTTAAACTTTAAATGAAATGTTTTTATATTATTAAACTGCATATAACATTCTAGCCATTATTGAATCATTAATTTTAAGCCAACCCTAGGAAAAATAGTTGTCTAGGAACAAGAGCTTGTATAACACTTTTGGGATTCAAGAAGATGTGTTTAGCACTCACTCTTATTCACCTACACTCAGTTGTCCCATGCCTTAGGGAATTTGAGGGAATTAGGAATATTTGTATGTTTGGTGTATTAGAGTGATATAATACAGCTTCTTTTGCAACAGTGACTACCTACTGTAAATGATCTTTTCTTTATCATGTCATTCTTTGTTCTAGTATTGTAAAATGGCATGCAGTAGATTATGGCTGATTATCATTAGTCTTAGGGGACTTTTTCTAACTTTGGTGTATTCTTTTGGTGTTAAAGTCATTGATAAACTTGTTCCATTTACATGATCAATGGCACAGTAACTCCTTTTGCAATTTCATGTGAAAAATCTATTGGCCACAAACTCTACATAGTTCAGAAAGATAATTAATAGAACTGTTCTGACATTAGAAACATGTGCTGTGTTTCAAGACTGCAACTGATGTAGCATTAAAACCATTGATATGTGAAGTAAATAATATTATCTTGACCTGAGTGCCTATACTGAAACCAGTACACCTACAATGACGATGAGAGTATCAGAACTGGACTGTGGAGCAATTGAAGTATGTGGCCTGGTCTGATGTATTATGTGGGCTACTGGTTACATGTGCATCAGATACACAGGGGAGAAGTAACACTACAAGGAGGCAAACCAGTGGAGGCAGTTTGATGCTCTGGGCAATGTTCTGCTGGGACACTTTGGGTTCTGCTATTCATGTGGATGTTACTTTGACTCAAATCAGCTACCTTACCATTGTTACAAACGATACACCCCATCCTGGCAGAGGTATTCCTTAATGGCAGTGACCTCTTTCAGCAGGATTAGACACTGCAAAAATATTTAGCAAAAGTTAAAAATATTAGCAATAGTTAAACAACCAGGTAGCACAGCACACCTTCAGAGGATTTTGGTGTCAGTGCCTTGATGGATCAAAGTGCTTTTGTCAAAAATAAAGGGGACCTACACAATATTAGGTAGTAGAACATGGCTGCTGTGGTAAGAGGCAGTATGTTGCAATGATATAAAGGAAAATATATATATATATATATAATTATATATACACACACAAAC
>JBBMFX010000141.1:12341368-12355575 GCA_037832545.1 Rhabdalestes septentrionalis
GATAGCCATTGCTTTAAACCAAATTCCACTCAGTATTGCTGCTCTCCCTCTAGTGGGTAAATGTTTAATTGCATCTTGTCCATTACCCTTAACCAACTGGGGTAAAATCAGTAGACCTTCTAAAGACTATATCAGGACTTTGCCTTCAGCATTTTCCAGATCACACTTTTCCTAAATGTTGTCAGTCATGTTTTTTAGTAGTTGTGTTATAGTCATGTTTTATAGAAGAATGCTTTTGGTATGAACAAGAAAACACCCTGAAAGGTCGACAGGATTTTCAAGAAAATTAAAAAATATATATATTTTACCTGAAAGGCACTGTATGAGGGACATTCATTTTTATTATAACTCCAACAATAATTTGTGAGGTCTTGATGCAAAGTCTGAGTTTAAATCTAAAATATAATAAATACAGTTGATTATTTGTCATTTCTAACTGATTATATTTAGATTAATAAAGGCAATTGAACATTTTATTAAACTAAAAGAAGACCTTTCTGCTCCTTCTGTCCAATCTTCATAAATAGTGAGAGTCTGCACACCAACATCTCTGGCTGACAGCCCTCCTCCTTAACTCCCTCAGCCCCCCACTCACACCTAAATCCCTATATCCTTACGCTTTATTATAGATCAGTACGAAAGCACATTTATACAACCCTAAAAACATGCCTTGAATTATTACTCTTAATGATGGTGCTTTTTGCAGACTTATTATTTAAACTGCTTTATACTGCTTCTTTTTTTGAATGCACTGTTGTTTGCAGGGGGAGAGGGGCAAGAGAGGCAACAGGGGGGCCAAAGGGGATAAGGGAGACCAAGGAGCCCCTGGATTAGATGCCCCTTGTCCATTGGTATGTCCTTCGTTCAATGCCGTACATCAAGGCAAAAGGTGCTGGTGGCATCTGGGATGAAGACTCTGGCATCCCAGTCGCTACAGACATCACCTTATGTCTTGGTGCAGCAATAACAAACACCCAAAGTGGTTCTGGTCCATGTATCAGCTGAGGCATATATTGGTTAATGCCTGTTTCATAGGTAGAAACCTTGTGACTTCATACAAACACTAGATAGACAAAAGTATTGGGACACACCTGTTTTTCAGTGTTTGGGCTTGACCCATTTCTTCCATTGAAATGCAATCTTAATTCTTCAGCATACCAACACATATACCAAGTGCACAAAGCAAGCCAAGCCCCATAACGACATAGTTAGATGACTATGGTTTGAAAGAACTTGACTGGTCCACACAGAGCCCCGACCTCAACCTCATCCAAAACCTTTGGATTGAACGTCAGTGCATGACCTCGTAAACGCTCTACGGAATGAATGGGCATGAATTCCCAGAGAGGTTCTCCTAAATCTTGTGGAAAACCTTCCAAAAAGAGTTGAAGCTGCAGTAGCTGCAAATGGGGCGGCCAACTCAATATTAATATCTATGTATTGTAGTTCAACGTCATAAAGTCGCTCTAATGATCATCTGTCCCAATACTTTTGTCCATATAGTACCAATGGAGCACTCAGAAATGTTACAAGACTCTGAAGAAGGACCAGAACTTCTTGCGGGCTTTTTCCATTTTCAGGATTTGCACTGGCACTAAGGGGATCATGCTGACTCCACTGCGCAAAAGCTATTACAGTATAATTTTGTTTTAGATGATTTATTTTAGCAGATGCTCTTATCCAGTCAATTTCAAACCCATTGGTTCAGCATCTTTCAGTGTAAATAGGTACACTTTAAAAATAGAGTTCTAGCTGATGGCCTTTAAATAGCTTGGAACTATAACATTTTGCTGTTACAAGAAAGGGAAACAAAAGGGGAGCATCACTCCAAAAAATTCTCTTTGGTGTAGATCTGTAATTGGCCTCTAGCCCTGTGGACTTGGCAAGTCTCTCCTCGTCAGTGTCAGGCCTGATCTGCATGCTCCGATTTGGACCGGCCTGCAGGCTCCAGGCTGTGCTGGAGCGGCTGTGACTTCAGCGGTGCCCTGCATGGGGCACTGTAGAACAGGAGGATGTTGATGTGATTAATTTCATGAACAGGGTTTCCGAGGCTTTAAAGGGGAGAAAGGTGAACCAGGCCTGCCAGGCCTGGATGGGCTGGATGCCCCATGCCCTGTGGTATGGTACCTTCCCTCTCTCTGTGTCTGCCTTCTCTAACGTGCTCACTCACTTCCTTAACCCTTCACATAACATTCACACTGAACAGTATGTGGTGTGGTGAAATCGATTCCAAACATCTTAGATATGCCTTGTTTAAGTCACAGTTCCTTTTCTACTAAAACCACTAATAACATATTTCCTTAAATGATTACGAAGCTAAATGCTTAACCCCTACAACCCATGTTATCAAGATCATATGTGGTCAATACTAAACTGTGTTTATACTAAAACTCTTTTTAATGAAATCAGTTAATACTTAACTTTCATCCTCTTGCTCTTATACTTTTTTGACCTTTTAAATGTAATAAATACACACAGTAGATGGATGTTGAAAAATAAGCCATTTTAACGTGCATGGTTGTATTTACCAAGCTAACAACAACATATATAATGTATTTCAGGTTACCACCCATATCTATTAACATTTAACAATATTCTCTCAGCATACTTTACTTACTCATCCACATGGGTCATAAAAAAGTGCGACTCAGCCTGGCAAATGTTTCCAAAAATAAAGATGAGCATTAATGAAGCATGCATTGTTGAATTTTTGCTTCATTTCACATTTAAGTACACCAGACCTCATTTTAAATACTTGTGACCATCTGTAAATATTGTTAACAAATGATTCAAATGAAAAGTCAAATACAATAATGTATTTGTGGTTGATATGACAGTCTGCAAGGGCGCTAGTCTTATTTTTTTTATGGTATTTATTTTTTCTGATTCCTACTCTTCTCTTCCTCAGGGTGATGATGGTCTACCAGTACCAGGGTGTTGGAATAAAGTAAGTGGTTTCCAGTGACCTTTACTGTTGTTTTTGCAGTGGCTATGGAATGGTTCAAGAATTTACCCAAACTACTAATCCTCCAGTGCTTTAATCAAAATAACACACTAGAAATGGAGGTGTATTTTTTTTACAATTTATTTTTACAATGTGTGTAATGTCTTTTTAAATATTCGAATTTTAAAGTTGCCTGTGTATATTTTGACCCGTTTGAATAGTTGAAATGCAATATTTATTCTCAGAGAATAAAGTATGAACAGCTCCATACCTCCATGCATGAAATAACATGCTGTGTTCTTTGTGTTTCTTGTTTTGCAGTGATGTTAATTCCGGAATGCCTTGTTTGATTGTATATAGAATATTTATTTTTGTACTGTTTTGCTCTGTTGTATGATGAGGAAAAAAAACAACCCAGAAAATCCTAAAAATACTGGCAGGACTTTTTGTACAGATTGTTTATTTTTTAATACTGGTCATGTTGTTTATGTAATGGATTTTATACTGTGCCTATTCATTACTATGTCAAAATGTTTTGATTAAGGAGGAAATATACTGTGGCAGCATATGCATGATATTTGTGCATTATGTTAACTGATATGTGCCTATTAACTTATTTTATAATGGTGTTTTCGATGAGCTGTAACAGACCATGCTGCACTGATCAGTGGAGCTGGATTTATGAAGTGGCCTTCCATGAGGAAAACCCTCATTTCTGAGATTAAAATTGACACCAGACGTTACATAGTAGACCAAGGCAACACTGTAATCTCTGTTTACTGGAAAAAGCTCATTTAAAAAAATGTGCTTACCATATGTTTTATCAAACTGGGATTTCTAGCAGTTGACTCTCAGTGCATAAATTATTGGTATTTGTAGACACACGTTCAGTCAATATTGTAATCTCTTTGAGAGGGTTTTCTGTAAGAGTCTTTGAACAAACCATAGTTTAAAGATGTTAACAAATTAACAGAGCAATTGTTGGGCAGCTTTAAGGGGATTTTTCCCTTCTCTATGCAAAAGCCTTCTGCTTTGTTTGTGCCTTTATAGGCCATGTGTAGACATGTAATGTAGCGATTTATGATTCTGAATCATGCTTTAAGCAGCTACCTTGTTAGTATGCCCTCGCCATGTGTTAGAATAGTGCCAAAGTCATATTACACATCTGACCAATACTCATGAAGTCTTCCTTTAATTTATCATAATGTATATTGCTGCTCAGTTGACAAGCAAGCTGCTGCATTTGCTCTCACGCTTCTATGCCCTATTGTACCTCACCTGACCAGCAGAAATGAAGAAAGAAGCCAAGGAATATACAGACTTTACTTAACAAAAACTTTGCTATTGCTTTTTTGTTCACATCTTAACAGTATGTCAGGGTCACATGTGGAGGGCCCTTACCTATTTTGTTTTGTCTGTTTGTTTTGTTTTGTTTTATGATTGTGTTTATTGTTTATTATAAGTGTTGAAGAAGTGATTAGTTTGATTAAAAGAGTGTATCATGTTCCATTGCTGCTGCTTACCATGAAAAGCTCTGTCTGAATTCCATTTTTGCCTGTCATTGAGATGAACTACAGCCTGCGACAATAATCCGCTTCAGTAAACTCATCACCAGGCTGTAATACCTCATACTAACGTGCTGTAATGCTTCTACCCTGCCCTAGTAGTCATGAGAAATATCAGAATGTCAGAAAAGCTATCTACATGAACATCAAAAGGAAAATAAACAGTAGTTAAACTCTGGCTGTTTTAACCTAGTCTTCTTTTTGTGTCATCTACAAATGACCATATTTAAAGGGGACATATTATGTAGTTGGAAGATTTATTTGGGTCTCTACTGCTCCCATAAACAATATAGGAGTGTCAAACCCGCATTGTAAGCATGGGATAGGTGGGGTGTGGCCAGCAACAGCTTATTTGCATAAAAGTGACAGAGCCCTTAAACGGCTCATTTTGAAAGGAAATGAAACTGTAAAGAAGAGCTGGTGAGATATCTTTATGTTAGAGTAATTTTGTGCAAAGACCTTCTTGAACATTTTTGTATAGCCAATATACCTTTTACAACTAAAGTGAGCTTTGCATAATACACCGTATGTCCAAAAGTAGACACATGCACATCCATAATTTCTTCTGAAATTGAAGGGAATTCATTGGTTCTAAAAGATTAGAATTAATGATTATTATTAATGATTTAAAAATTAAGCTTCAACACTTTAGCCAATGCAATTCCTCTGCTCCACACTACACTGTTCATGGGAGGTCTGCCCTGCCCTGCACGTTTTTTTGATTATTTGGATTAGGTGGGAGCATTATGCATGGCAACGTTATACACCAACATGGCTACCGTTCTATTGGCAGTGTGCTTCTAAGGAGAGTACAAACTAAGAATGCACTTAAACAGCTTTGCCAGTACAGGATGCACTTTAAAGTAGCTGCTTTTGAATTATTAGAAGATATGCCTAATGCTTTTGAACAAGTAGTGACAGGTCAGGAGCCACAGGACATTCTCACGGTTTGTGCATTGTGTTCTGCATAACTCACATTGTGTTTTCGTCAACCTAACTTGCGTCTGGTAAGAGAAACATGTGGTTATATTTCACACTATTAAAAAATATTAAACCATTAGACCAGTTAGGAGAGATTTAAGGGGTCATCTAATGAACAACTGAAGTTGATTTAAGGGAACAATGTGTGAGGTTCAAAATAAACCACGAAAAACCTAGTTAATGGAGTTCATATTTGTAAACACACCCTGGGCTGCAATGTTTCATTTTCGAATGGCCAAGCACTCAAATGATTTTGATCACCCAAAAGCCAAAACTCAAAAAGCAAACAGTCTGAACATTAGACAGCAACTTCATGTGCAGTTCTGTGTTTTCCAGCCCTGACGGCTTTTTGAAACAAACACAATACAGCGAGTCTATTTACATCAGTCTTAATGGCTCAACAACTTTTTTCTTATGCCTTAATAAAATGGAACTTGCTCATGTAAAATGAATTAAAAAATGATAGTTTAACATTTTGATGCCCAAATCAATACATAGGTTATAAAATGACTGCAGAGTAGAGACAGATTGTGGCTCTTTTCTAGTCAGTGTATTAAAATGTATCAACAGCACTGAAATGATTTGTCTTTGTTTCATTGAAAGGGTCAGAATCCTTTCCAGCTGGCTAAGAAGTAACACTGAGAAGAAATCCACCTGCTTCTGGTATGTACTTGTTCTAAGCTGCAAAAGGAAACTTGAAGAGATTGTAGGAGATCTTTGAGTTCTGCTCCATGGCGGCGGTTTGGTGGAGGTTCCAGACGGCAACAGCCAGCCCAGGATTACTGGGAGGCTCCACAGCGGAGCGTGAGAGAGCAGGCTAGATTCTGATAGGACCTACATAAAGGAGTTCTCATTCGCCATTTCTTCTGCAGAGAGCTTTACAGAAGAAACGGTGGCCACCCAAAGAGTGTATCGCATTCTCCACATTGTATACACATGACTTTCTTTTTTATTTTCTTCACTATGTGAAAAAGAACATTGTATTTTTGTTTTCATTTGACACCAGTAACTGTGATCCGAGAATTCAGCGCAGCTCACTGAACATGTCATCTCAGTGTTCATGTGTTTCCAGACTAACAAACGAAAAAAAACGAACACCAATCTTATGATGATTCCTGATTTCAGTTCTTCACTGCCTTTCGTCAGTGTGAGAGTGGCTGCCAGAGCCTGTGTCTTCACTCTCAGACTGACACCTCTACTCATTTCACATCCAAGTGTGTTTATTGTATGTACTGGAAATATTTTGTAGCAGAATGAACATGTAATTCAATTATCTCTATTAAAAACACAGATATCAACAACATGGCATAAATAGGAAGGCTTTAATATTCATAAGCTATATAGCAATTATGTTCATAAATCATTTGGTAACATTTCTATAACTTGCAGTTACAGTTATTTCAATTGCAGTCAATGTTAAACTTACATAATACGGATATACAAGCCAAAAGCATATTTTAGGAAAGGTGTACAACTTCTACAGTATTTCTGGTCTAGTGCAGATCTTTTGTATTTTCCATTACTGTGATCAACTGATGTAGTTGGTGCAGAGCTTCTACAGTACTTTAATATTAGTGTGGAATACTAATGCAGGATAGTAATGCTCTATTTTAATACTGCAGTTATTATAGAACTTCTAATGCAGAATGTTTTATAGTACTTTTAAATTAAAATGTACAAAACTTCAACAATAGGATTTTAAAAATAAAATGAGCTTGTTCAGCATTACTATAATGCTTCTACAGTACTCCAATACTGTAGAAATTCTACTTTAACTAGTAGTTTCATGTCATTATATTGGTTTAAATGCTTTAACAGGAAAAGCTCACGTTAATATTAAAACCTATGAGAAAAAGCTATTTTGAACAGATTTTTTGCTGGGCAGCTAAACTGTGTTGATAGTTTTTGAACAGTATTTAAATAGCCCATGAAACATTAGTTCGACTGTTAATTTTTGGAATAATACTGTTTCAGCCTTCTGGCCACAGGGGTGTTTGTTAATTTTCTTTTTTTTAATGATCCTCTAAAGACGTTTTTGAGGTTTTTAAATGTTTACTTTTTATGGAAGGCCAAAGTGGAGCCGCTGGTTCTGTTTAGAGACTCTGAGCAGCTGTTGATGCAGTAGCTGTAACAGCCTATTTTTAGTTGTCTGGTACAAAGTTATTATTATCAGATGCATTTAAGGCACACACATATAGTCACAGTACATCTCAGCACCTGACATGATCCCATCAACCCCAACACAGACAGAAACTGGAACATCGTTCACTTTACAATGCAACAGTGTGACCTAGTTTTATGTATGAAAGCTGGACGTTGGAAAAATGTTTTATTATGTTGATAGACTAGTGCACGGAAGCATTCCTGATGTCATAGTGTATTTTGACCGCTGTCCTCAGCTCAAGACTTCATCCAGCACACAGTTAGTGTTTGCTTTCAATTGTTGTCAGTTGAGACTTGCAGCTTCTAAGTCCTTTGTTAATTTGCAACAAAGCTTATTTCTCATATATCAGATTCCTTACCTAGCAAAATGGCAGCAAAACTGGTTTCTTTTTATTGAGGCTCACAACCAGACATTTATTAGGCTGACAAACATCTAAAGCAGTCACATCAGCCAGTAAAATCTTTTTGAGGCTATTAATGAGCACTATGCATTAACTAAGCGATCGAACAGACTCATAAACAGCTTTGCAAATGCCTGGTTGTTGCTCAAATATGTTTCAGATCTATTTCCATAACCAAATGACTAATTTTGGATAGTGTCAGTACAAAACACTGTGTGCAAATGTTTAAAGACCTGGTTCAATGCAACAAATGGAAATATACAAATGGAGTTTCAGCAATTTATTATTAACATTTTTAAAAAATGTAATATTATCAAACACATAATTTATGAGATCATTATCCACCTAAGCACATATGCAAGCAATCATTTCACACACAGTATACAGAAAAACCTTTTGACTGTTGATTTTGCACATTGTAAAGAGTGACAGAAATGATTGCAATGTTTGTACTGTATGTCACTGAGGATTTTTTTAAGCAGAACATTTCCCCACAGACGTGACCTGTGTTATGTCTTGATCTTATCTCGTCCTTTGTGCAGTAGGATACTAACTAGTATAGGTAAACAGATTATCGTTGATTTGCAATTGAAAATGTCTTGTCTTTTCTTTTTTTTGGACCTGGAGTTGGTCTTCTGTTGAATTTTATTTCGATTAATTAAATTATTTGTTATTAATTAATTGCATGCAAAATCAGCCGCAACAGTGTTGAACATGCAGCAGGGTGAATCCAGGTAAAGTGCATCAATGGGAGACTTTAGAGTCTGGACAAATAAGCTAAGGTGGACGACTCTTCGCCAAAATGTTCTAAAGGTAATAAGACAAAAACAAACTGTTGACTGATCCATCTATGATCCAAAGCATGAAGAATTTAACAACAACTTTGTCATTGTAGATCACTGCTGGCATTCACACATAATTTATGAAATGTTTCGTTTCCTTTGCTTAATTTATTTTATGAGCCGGCCTGAGCACAAATTTCTATCAGGTTAACTCTAAGACTAAAAGAGTTGTCAGCATTTAATTGATTTGGATTTAGTCTATTGGTCACATGTGACTGCTAATTTTTCACCAAAAATTTAAATGAAGATCGACGGTAATCCAGGATACAAAATCTCTTTTTAGACCAATCAGAAGAAGCTACATGAGATATTTTCTTTTCATATTTTTTTAATTGTATCATATGGTGTATAGAATAGTCAAGCTAGGCAACAGTGGCACAAGGCGAAGCCTCACCATAACAATACTTCATAAATACTATTGCAACTCTTTCAAAGCAATGTCTAATTAAACAATTGGCTGATTCAGTTCATGATAATGAAAATAAATGCATTTAGAACAACCCAATCATTAAACGATATACTAAATTATGCATTAAGGATCCCTTTATTTGAATTCACCCTGCATGGCTGAACTCTTTCTTTTATTCTGTTGTAACAGCTATGAAGTCTTTTTGGACACATAGACCAGACTTTACACTTGTAGACTTGGATGCCAGTCTATGTTCGATTCATTCTGATTTTTATTGAGGATTTGCTTTTGTTTTAGCCTTGTCAGGTTAGTTCAGTTTGTGTGTTTGTGTGAGTGACAGTGTACAGTCAGTTTATCACAACACATTATTTTTTTCTTTTATTGGGTTTAGAGAACGCATGCCATGTTAGAGCAGTTGAACTGAAAATGGATTAATATGGGCATTTATTTACACTAATGCATTTTAATATCACATGATAGCAGGAGCAATTACTTGCATGTCAATATGTGTTTTCATGCACTACGCTCTTTCACTAGGCAGGCAGATTTAGGTCTGTTGGAGCTGGAGATCTTTCTTGTTTCATTTTCCTATATGGTTTGAACTCAAATACTGAACTGAGATGTAAAGATTTATTGTTGCAGATTCAGTGTATGCATTTCGGGATACTGAAACCCACTGTAAACCAAAGATTTATTTATAAGGCAAATTTTACCCTCACAAATTTTGATGGGATTTTTTTCCAATCATGTACTTTTTCATTTTTTAAATCATGTAGATGTTTTTCGAATTATTCAGGCATTTGCCATGTTCTGTATTAGAATGAGGTCAATGTCTCTCAATAAATGGTTAAGAAAAATAAAGAACACCTCTAGTCTTGTCTGAGCAAGGATTTTATCTTTCAGTTATACAACTGGTTATTGCGTCTGTATTGTAGTATGGCAAATAAATATAAGAAAATGAACTTATTAGACCTGTATGTTACTGTGAGGGCTGATTCCAGTGTGCTGTAACATGGACTGACACAACGCATATGCTAAACTTTTTACACTACATGAACAAAATATTGGTTACACAGCAGTTTTTCATGGTTTAGGCTATACCCCCTATTTCCAGTGAAGGAAAATATTAATGATTTTGCACAGAGCCCTGTCCTTCTACTCAAGGAGAGTGAAAGCTGTTAAATCTGCAAAGAGAGGGTCAAATCTACATGAAAGTCTACGTATTTTAAAGCACTGTATTTAAAGTCCCTGATGGTGTAAAGTCGTCCCAATACTTTTGTCCATATAGTGTATCTTCCATTTTTATAACAAAATACTGTTTTTGCATTGTGTTAGTGTAAACAAATGTGATAAAATACACATTTTAGACATGTTACTGTGTAGACAGGTTCCTGTGTGTAGTAACATGAACTGACCAATGACACGGGCTTGTTACATTTTATGGATATTTTTTAAAACTCAAATATTTAATATTCATAATCTAATATTTGTCTCATTTCTGAGCTTGTAATAGCACAGCGTGATCGGTAGGAGTCGCAGTGCTGAATGCTCTCTCACGCAGTGCCAGCAGAGCAGCTCTAGTGAATCTGAGTGCAGCAGCAGGTCAAGCGCTCCGGTCTCCAAACGCAGAAGCAGCTGGTACTCCACTGGAGAATGCACGGAACCTCAAAAGCACCTCCAAAGAACAGAAGAAGAAACGCAATGACACGGTAAGGAAATGTTTCTGGTAATCTTCTGGTCTGGTCAGAAGTTAAGCAAGTGGCAACGCTATTCGATACACACCTTATCACTGTTCGGGGTTAAACACTCCTCAGCTGTTCGAGGTTAAAGAGGAATTTTCTGTAGACTGTTCCTTGCCTTCCCGTAATGAGTTTTTGTAAAATGTATTGTAAATATATGTAAATACATGTTTTCCGTTCCAGCACTCACCCTGGACAGTTCCTCACCCATATGCACCTATGTACATTTTAGCATCTCCTTTTTACCTGACACACGTCTTTACACTGTGGGAGTTAACCAGTATGATGCAGAGTCCACTCAGGAAGGACCTTGGTACCCAGCAAGTAATTAAACCCAGGATCTTCTATCTGTGCAGAAATACTACCCACTGTGGCACCAATATGAACATTTGGCACCAATATGAACAGTTGGGCTACCTCAAACAACATCAGTTATCGTCAACTTCAGTTGTGAATTCATTGTTTTTATTGATTGTTTACCTTCCTGACCTTAGATGTATGTGTGTCTGTGTAATCGTGAAGTAGTTTTGCTAACCTTTTCACACTGAAGGAGTGTTTTAACTACTTTTTGAATGTCCAATACAGGAAAGTCAGTCAAAAAACAATCTCTTTAATTCTAAGTGATATAAGGTTGGAAATACTATAGATTATAATGAATTAAGGCTAATCTTGGTTCTAATAAAAAATATGATTTTGTATTAAAATATGAAGTATGTGGACCCTGTATTTCTGTGGTCACCAGCCCTACTCCTGGAGATCTACCTTCCAGTGAAGTGAGGTTCCAAACTGCAGTTCTTCAGTGGTACTTGATTGGTTGGAGATGTGTTTATATTTGACTAGCAGGGCCAGCATGTTAGATACAGTTTGGAATTAAACTATGTAGGGGAACAGGATGGTTGGGGACAACAGTTTTGAAGTAAATACACACAGCATCGAAGTACAAAATAGCAAAAAGCACTGTCATTTTTAGACATAATTTAATAATATTTCGGTTTTTGTTTTTTTCTCTTTTATAGCCTTCTTTCACACTGAAAGCTGAAATTGATCTGCCCTTGTCTGGATAAATCTCAGTGTCCATACAGTGAGGTACTAACAGACCTCTCTATGGTGCCGGGTGGCTCCGTGGCCATGGGGAATGGTTCAATCAAAGCCCCTCGGCTAGAGGAGACATGCTTGGCCTCCAGTATTAAAGAGGCTCCGGTGTGGGAGTCCACAGAGCACCTGAAGTTGCGGATTGCTAGATTGGAGGAGGAGCTGGCCCGCCGGGACCAGGAGCTGCGTGCTCAAGAACTTCAGCTGCAAACCCTGCAGAGAGAGCTGGAGGCCAAAGTGTCACAGATCGATAAGCTTCAGGACGCCATTGGGTACAACAACCTGGGACGCTCACCCCCAGTTCCAGGTAGGCACAGTCATAGGCTGCTCAGCGTCATCAACCAGGGATCTACACGCTTCCACAGGGTGGCTGTGGAAGTGCATCGACGCCTCAAGGCCAAAGAGGGTGTGTCTGCTGAGCCCACATCAGGACAGTTCTGCGATGGCCACAGGGCCCCTCATGTGTCCATTGAGAGAGCACCTGTGCGCAAAGATTCTGGGTGAGTCAGTTTAACGCACAAAAAATGCATCTGAGGTACCATCACCACACGCAAAACAAACCAAACAATTCAAAATAATATTTTTATATGTTAGAAAAAAATTTAAGACAACTAACAGTTTTTAGCAGAACTTTGCTTTGCCAACTACGGGGAAATGGAGTCAAATCAAGAAACTTTACCCACGCTCATAGAGGCTCTCTAAGGATTTTAATGGACAATTTCTGTGGCATCTTAGCTTTGCTAATTACATAGCTCAGATTCATCTCAATGCTGGAACTAAGCTTAGGTACACAGGACTACCAGGATTCACGTCCACAGTAGCACTAAATTAAAACACATATAAACCCCCCAATTACTTTTCCAAACACATAATAACACACCAAATAACCACAATAACGCCATTTCCCCCCAAGTACACAAAATAACCCCCCAACAACAATTAAAATGTCCCTGGTAGGAACAATACATGCTGGGTTACTGTTTCTAGTGAGAAGGTGTGTTCCACCGCAGGTGACATTGTCACATGAAGCAGATCTGTGCTGTCTAAAGAAAATGTGGACACACTCATTTTTTTGGAAAAAAAAAACTTAAATATTGATTGAAACTTAGTTCCATATAAAAAACTTAAATTGTTATTTTCTTTCTATTCGTTTATAATTACTAAAATATTATTAATATTTTTTTTATCCGGAGCTTTTTGTTTTTGGTAGTAAAGGAGGTTTTGTTTCATTTGCTGATGAAATTAAACCCCAGAAATAAAAAATAGCTCCATCATTGTTTAAAGTAAAAGAAAAAAACAAGATCATACTTTTTTTATTATCTCAATAAATGAAAAAGTGAAAAAAGAAATCATCTGACTTTTAAATTTTTTTTATTTTTGCTGTATCGAAAACATACCAAACCATACGATACACTGTCATATCGAACCGAACCGTGATTTATGTGAACCGTTACACCCCTAATATATATATATATAAATTTTTTATCTAATTAATTAAAAGCAGTGATTTGGGGATTCGAAATGAAGTACTGCATGTCTGCCAGGTACGAGATCTCCCGAGATCAGATTTGTCTCACGAGATGCGTCTGGTCTCGCGAGACCCAAATTACGTCCTCTTCCCGTGTAAATAGCAGTGCAAATGAGCCTGCTGTCATTGTTACTGTGGCAGTCAAAGAACATTAAGAGTGGCATAGATCCTCGGAACAAGCACTAATCCACATCACACTTCACAGTTAGATAGGGCTCGGTGAGACCTTTGCAAATACCCCTCGTTTGCCATAATACCCCCGCTAAAATCGCGGTGTCCCATTACTTTTGACCACCACGGACCTTACGAGCGGCAAAACTTTGAGGTGCATGCAGACACTGCCAACTGCAAGTTTTAAAATTATTAAATATGAAAACAGCCAAATTCAAATGTGATATCTCTGGTAGGTAGATAGAGGTCTCTGTGTCCTGAAGTTAAAAACCTGCAGCGAGCCACCAAGGACAGAGCTCACACTAACTTTTTGTTTTATTAAATAAGCCACTTAATCTATGTGGCTAGTTTCCATCACTCAAAGTTTTTGTT
>JBBMFX010000141.1:12376093-12394263 GCA_037832545.1 Rhabdalestes septentrionalis
CATTTGTCTCGGTGTCCAGTGGAGGTGCCAGGGATCTAAAATTCCACCTGGACACCGAGAAACACAAAAAAGCGGTTTGAGTCGATAACTGAGTACTTTGTGAAACCAGGGGACGAGGATGCTGTGAATGCTGCGGAGGGTGCCTGGTCATTTCACACAGTGAAACATCACAACAGTTATCGATCTATGGACTGCACTACTTAATTGTTAAAAAAAGACACTCCGCGATTCTGACACGCCCCCCACCCCGAACCCCGAACCTGACACGTCGCCCTTATCACTCACTCACACCTACGGTCAATTTAGAATCCCAAATTCACCTGACGTGCATGTCTTGTACAATAGGAGAAACCTGCAGGCCCTAGAGGAAACCCAAATCACCACAAGGAGAACATGCAAACTCTGCTCACACAAGTTCAGGACACGGTTTCAAACCCCCAACCCTACAGTTGTGAAATAACAGTGCTGCACCACCATGGGGCCCAGAGAAAAAAATCATAGAATCTGTATACATTTTAATTAATTCTGAATGACTTTGTTTGCATATCCACTGTTTGTTTACAGAGTTAAACCTTTTATAAAGCAGTGTAATTTCCCATTTAAAGCTCCAGGTACTTGTTGCTCCCTTATGAATAGCAATTTTAAATATAGACTTATGACATGAGTAGAATATTCCGCAAAGTCGCAGACATGACTCCCCAGATAGGCTGACAATGCCTTACAGGATGGCACAATCTGGGGTGAAAGCTTTAGTGCTACTTGGAGGAAAGCCTTGGAAAAAAAAAATTCTTTGCTCGTGCCACAGACATGTGAATGGTTTCACACTTTTGGGAGTTGCAAATAGAGTACAAAGAAAGAACCCTAAATTGTGGTATTTAGAGTGTTGAAATGCGGCTAAATGTTCATATGTTTGCATGAGATCAAAGATATTTTGGAAATAACATTCCTTGTGAAATGTAAATAAGACCAGTCTCAGGTGCTTGGTGTTGAAATATTACAACTTTATTTATTAAAAAATAATTTTGAATATAAATGCAATATGCATATTGAAATATTCTGTCCATTTCGGTATAGTACAATGCACTGTATAAAGACAACTCTCGAGTCTTTTGTCCGTAGCCTGACAAACAAAAAAAAATCTTCAGAAATCCACACTCGCACATTTTCACCATATAATCCTACAAATGTAGCATATTAACATGTAAGTACAGTTATGAAGTCATAGCAGGAGTATAATACACAATATAACACTCAGTAAACCATCTAGAGCCTTCTCTTCTGCACCCAATCACAATCGCTACATGACGTAATGTTACATGGACTAGCTGTTTATAGTACAAAGCCCTGTTAGTGACATCCTATCTTATTGGACTTAGTAAAGCATAGGAAATATTACTGACACACCTTACTAAGTCATTCACAGCTTAATTACCTCATTCCCACACCTTACTAAGTTAAGGGCATGCATTAGAATCCCGTTCCCATGTCTCAGTAAGTTGTGGCCATGTATTATTTCTATTAGGAAAGGATGTCACCCTGAAGTGGGGCTCAGTCTAATTAAAACGGTAAGGTGCAATGTTATTAGGCATAATCTGATATGCTGAGTCGATCACATTATGATTCCAATATATTGGCTACTAGAGCTGGGAATACACAGAACATGTACAGGTGAGGGTAGCCATAAAGCTCTACAAGAATTTTAGCAGTCCTTTCTTAGCACAGCCACTAGAGGTACTTCTGGAGTGGGGGAACCCTCTTCAAGATAAAAGAAAAAAGACAAAATCTGCACCAGAGAGGCTGGTAGTACCATGCTTTGCACTTCCTCATTTTCTGCAGCTCCATTTTGGCTGCACTAACTCTACCACTCCTTATATGCAACAGCAAAGAGAAGGTCTTTGGAGTTTTAGTGGTCTTTCTTGACCCTTATTCTGGCTTCGGAGACCACAACTTCACCACAACTAGTCCTAATTTAGGCCTAGCCTGCTAATTCTGCTGCATTCAAGTACAATGGTGCAGCAGCACATTTGTTTTCTTTGGACCTGAGAGTGCCTGCTCTCACTGTAGATGAACTATACCACCGTATGAGATTTCTGAGAAATTTTATAGGATATTGCTCCCAGGCAAGCAACACTTTTCGGCTAGGTTGTCTTGGTCAAAATATGCTTTCCGTCTGCTACGCATACTTTTAATGCATTTGTGTAAAAAATAGTTCTGTCTCTTGACAGATTCTTGGCAGGAATTTTGGAGGCACGTTTAGAGTGATAGTAAAGGATTATCGGTCTACGCACTGGACATTCCTACATCTTGAAGGGGAAGGGAAATCACAAACATTATATAACATTTGACAGTCAGCCGGACCTCACGAGTATTGTAGGTCATCTGCTGCACTATAAGCCTCTGTCATTATGATATACGTTCACAGACAAAGGAATTCAGTAAAGAAATGCTTCTCTCTTTATCATACACATTCAAATGTACATTGTTATACATATTGTGCATTCAAGTCCGGGATCCATATATATACACCCAAAGAGAAAACGCCCACCCTATAATTTCAAGGCAATTATTAAAAACAAAAAACCCAGCCCGCTTGACAGAGTTAAATAAGCATAGCATGTTTCACTTATGACGTTATTAATGCTTTCCAAAGATTTTTCACAGAAATGTTCAGAACAGAGTGAAATGTTCCAATAAAGTGTTCTGAGTAGAAGCAGCTGGTAGTACATACGTAGTTATTTTTTAAGACAGTCGGGTAAATCAGTTTTAATTGAATATATCAAAAATGCATCTTATTCTGACGCATTTTCACTTTATAAAGTCAAAGCCTGCTGTCATTTCTATTTGTAATATCTCATCTTGTTTTCACCACTTTCTGGTAACCCTCTGGTACTGTATACACTTTACAGACATCCAGAACTTTAATAGAGCTTTAAGCATTCATATATGGCCACTAACATGTAATGACATCAGTAGGTCCATTGTATACTTGTATAAACCTATGGATGTTCTTGAGCGTCACTCTTCAAATAATCACTTTTACAATTTTCACATCCATCACATCACTTGCTCATCCACATCTTCTCATCCTCCCTCTCCTTTCTGTCTTTTTGTGCCTGGTTGTGTACAACCTCAGCATGTCCTCCTCTTCAGGGAAATGTTGCCCTATCGTACGCCATCTGTTCAGTGTCCAACTGGAAAACAATAGTGGAAAGCGAAGCTGTGAGAGTCATATCAGCTCTACAGAAACAACATTGCTAGAGAGAGAGATGGAGGGAGGTGCAGAGTTAAAGCAGGGGCCGTCTGCTTGTGGCTACTGTTTGGTTCAGAGTTAGCATTTTTAAATATTGCTCAACAAATTAAAATAGCAGTAAAGAATAGGAAACTGTATAATTTCAGAATAACCAAACTGACCTGATTAATATTATAGAGGCCAGTGATAGTCCAGTTTCTGATGGCCCAGGATGATCATAGAGTTCCTGTCTCTTCTGGACAGTTCCGTTGGGCCCAGTTCAGGTCTGCAGAGAAAAAAGACAGACCTTTTCTTTTATAATATTTGCATTTGTCATACTTATATCTCATAACTCTCATCTGAAACCTTACATTTCCTTTGCGTTGTGAACTTTTTTAGAAGAAGTGGATAAATTGCAATGGCTGATTGACATTTGGTACAAAACACTGACAAAATATGACTATTAGGGCTTGGCCTTCCGTTTGAAGCCTAAATCTGAAAAGTGATCATGCTAATTCTCCTAGCACCACTGTGGGATTCACGTGATTGTTTGTGGCTGTTCAGGTATTCAGGTATTCAAAGCTTGCAATGATGTGGTTAATGTGATATGTAAGACCTTTAGTTCAACCTTATTAAGCCCTAAATAATAGGATAGTTTGCCTCATGTTTAAATAGACAGGTAGCACAGAGAGCACAAATTGAATATCTTTCCACTGAGTGTTTAAACAGAACTGCAAAACATTCTTCGTCCTTCTCTGAATTTCTAGAAGGACCTGTTGGTTTCCCTCTATTATAAAGTCCCATTATATTCACATATGTTTAAGATAATATAAGATAACCCTTTATTAGTCCCATAAGTACTTTTCATTTAAGAATCCATGACTAAACATATGCAAATAGTTAAGGCTGTCCTCATGGAAGTATCCCAAAGGAGAAGAAAATCCTTTCTTGGGAGGAAACTCTCTGGCTCGCCCATATCTCATCTAATGAGTGAAATACATGCAGAATTCTCCTACTCCTCCGAGCATACCGTGAACCTGACACTGCAACCCCCTAACTATTCATCTGAGCCCGTGCCAAACCATGTGTGAGGAGGGCCGCAGCTCACTTGAGGACGAGGTTGAGGGGGCAGAGAAATAGTTGCTCTATCTACGAGCAGCATTACTCCCACAAGATTCCTTTTTTTTCCACAGCTGCTTAAACAAAGGCAGACATACTCAATGTCCAGGGCTGCTATACACACCACTCGCTTACTATTGAAGAATAATTATGGCTTATATTTATAAAACTTCACTTTTTATACAACACAAACTACTATTTTGGATCAGGGATCTTACTCAGGCCAATATTTCTGACCAAAGAAGAGGACTGAGTAAAAACCTATCAAGATATAACTATGAGTCAATGACCTAGCATGCAGCATGACATGTACATTCACAGAGCACTGTACTAGACACCATCCACTGCATGGGCAATGTATTTAAAAGGAATCAGTGTGTAGCAGAGATTAGGAAGCACAGGAAGCCTGAGTTTGCAGTCTGCATATCAGATTAAACTCTTCTCATGCAAAACTCTCACATTGGCTTCAACTCACATCATCAAAGAGTGGACAGACTAAACAGCCCACATGTTGTTGTACTAAAGCCCCAATATTTGTTGTGTGAGCTCCGAGATACTAACTGGAATAGATACTAACTGGCGTAGCAGGAAGTTTACAGAAGCACAGTATTCTGTAACAACAGACATTTTTCTACTTTTGGCAATCAGATTGTCATAACAAGTTGATGTGTATCCTGAAGAATTTGAAAAGAGTTAAGAGGGTTTGTGGTTGGCACGGAAGTGGAAGGGTGGGAAAAAAACACTGATATCTGTAAGGCTAATTACCGTTCAACATGATTTGTTTTAGCTAGAATGTGGCCTTGTTTCACATGTATTATGTTTACTTTAAATTCCATTTACACCTGGACTGATTCCTAATTAATATCCTGTGTTTTCTTTGGCTTATGAATGTCATGCTAGTCATCAGAAACAAACTGTGCACTTAAATGATGATATACTGTGATATTCATTTGATGAGCCCTTAAGGGGAGATGAAGTCATTCTGCTATTGTGCTAATGGACTGAAGCCTTTATGCTGCAATATTAAAGTGATTTATATCTTATATCTTTTTTTAAAGCTAGGGACTAGCAGGAGTGTTCAGAATCAGGCTCACTAACATACTAGCCATTTAAACACAACATGGCCTATTGCATGATATTCACTAAGTATTTTCTCACTGATATAGATTCTATTCAGAAATAGTATTTAAAAAAGTACTGAATCCAGTATTGTTTACATATGTAAAATAAAGAACATGTTTATGCTGTAGAGGAAAAGAATATCAGAAGTAGTTGGTCTGACTTACCGGTATAGCTGCGGACAGGATCTCTTGAGAGGGCCAGAGGACAGTCCCAGTCTGCTTTGGTTTCTCAGCCTGGTTTTCTTCACCAGCTCCTTCACTCTGCCCCATGTGTAGCTCTCATGCTGTACATGCACACAAGAAAATGGCATAGATTAGAAAAAAGCCAACAAATGAATGTAAATGTAAATCAAATTTAACCTAGAAGATTCTGGTTAGCCTATATATTTCCATGAAAGGCAGCAGCTCTTTAACTGCTTTAGGCCCCCATTTGTGGATAGAAAGGCACACTGCAGCCCACAAAATTGGGAGCTTTTATAGGATGTGTTTCATTACAGAATCCACAATACAATAACAGAGCATAGAAATAAATTCATAATAAGATGGATCTTTAATGTTGTGGTCATGAAGTTGAGGCAGCTGCAATTGCAGTGGTAAGTGATTTGGTGGTGTAGAGTGATGGTCACTGTTTATGGATATCTAAGGATGGGGCTTTAACTTTGTGGCCGTTTTTGGAATTTGCCGGGCCTGGAACTTTAGGTGAAATTAAATTCCTGTCCTTGCTGAACTCAAGGCATCTGATACTGAGACTAGAGCAGTTGCGCTGAATGACTTCATATTTTAAGCAAAAAACATCTTAATGGGGTTAAGGCCCTCTCTCTGTGTACAATCAGAGCATTAGAATTAAACAGTGTTGAGCAAGTTACTTCAAACCTGTAATGTGTTATTTATAACTTGTTGCAGTCATTTCAAAGTAATTCGTTACATTACAACATTACTGTATATAAAATGTAAGGCATTACACTACACTGCTTTAAAGTTAATCTCACCAAAATAACTGGAAATATGGATTTGGCAATCTAAATGTAGCTCATGACGCTCAATTAGTTCACAACACATACAGTGGAAGGTCACAGTACTATCCGATGTTAGATCAGTTGCAGGTTCACTCATCTCTAGGGTGACCAGATTTGGGATTATGAAGAAAAGTCCTTAGCGTAGAGGGTGTTAGATGTTAGATGTTTACCAACTATTACCAATTTTTTTTCTGTAATGCCTTACATCACCGTGTTACAGCAAAAAGCAATGCATTACAGTAATTAGTTACTTTTGTAATGCGTTAGTCCCAACACTGGAATTAAATACAGTTTGCTAAGAGATCAGTGTACTAATTAGCATTGCTAATTATATTGCTAAATACTACATTTAAAAATGTGCTGGGAGTTCACTGTATTCCAAAGTGGTGGTTTTACCACTGAGTACATTCAGTGATCCGCTCCCAGATTAGGTGATAAACACTGGTTGCTGAAAAACTTCCTTTAAATTAGAAAAAACTTTGGTTCTTCATTATCTTGACAAAATATGTTTATAAAACAATTATCCCCGGCAGGTCCGCCCAGCTGCGGTGCGGCTTTAATCATTAGCTTAGTAATTGAGGAAAATGTTTTGTAATGAGTTTTGGTTGATTGTGGATCCTTCTTGTGAGTCAGAGAGGAGTATCTTTGAGTTGTGAGTTTACTCACTCGTCTGTGGTGGGCAGAGAGGACCTCTGTGCTGTCGCTCAGATATCGGGCGTCTCCCTCAGTGTAGCTCCGTCTGTTCATGCCTCTTCTCCACAAGGGCACAACTGACTGGCAGCCTCCCTCACCATCTGTCCGGGAATCAAACAGGATACGCATCCTTATCATCGGACACAGTTACACAGTGGAAAGGAACTATTATGACAGATGTTGAAGTGAATCAGCAGTCCTAAGGGTCGTAGCTTGGAGCGTGTAGTGCATGCACACTAGCACGCGCTCACACCCGCTTTCGTTTCCTGCTCAAGGAAGAAGCAAATTATTCCAGAACCAATTTGGTGCGATATTGTCTATATTGCTCGCTCTCTCTCTCTCTCTCTCTCTCTCTCTCTCTCTCTCTCTCTCTCTCGCTCTCTCTCTCTCTCTCTCTCGCTTTCTCTCTCTCAGCTGAATGCCAGAAATTCCCCCCTTCCCCCTAGAGAGGACTATTCCATCACCCACCCACTCGAGAATAGTGTAAGATGTTTGGACATCATGCAAGAAAAAACATTTGTGAAATGCCTCCAGTGTAGTTTGGACAGTATTAGTTCCAAAGTGAGACCCATCGGTGGCGAACATTTAGGGAATATGCACCTGGAGTCCAGGGGAATCTTTTGGCTCACATAGTTTTAAAAGTACATAAACATTCATTCAAGCAGGCTTAAAGTGGCTTTTTCTTAATGAGGCCCACATGAGCTCATGAGTGCTAATCAACCTGCTTTCAGGGAACAGTTAAACAAATGTTGATATTCCACAGAAAATAGGAGAAAAAAAAGATTAGCAATCCAGTCATTCTGAGAATTTGTGGCTAGAATTGCCCAATAGATTCCTAATGGATCTTAAAAAAATTGTTTTTTTGGCCAAATATTTGGCCACATCCCCAGCCCCCAATATATGAGGAAATAGTGTTTTTAACCATTATTTGGAACTTATTTTTATTTAACAGGTCTGAAAGGTCTCTTATAGTAAAATAGGTCAAATTGGTGAGCAGGAATTTCTGCGCTACCACACTGACCTCTGACGGCTGGACGGTGGGGGATGCGCGTGCCCTCTGGGATGGTGGTGAGGTCATACAGCGCACTGCTGGACACTGCCAGGCTGTGATAGTCACTGCGGGAATGTCTCTTCAGCTCCTGAAAGGCCAGACCAGCTGCGCCACAGTGACAGTGCTGTACAAAGAAGTCCTGAAACACAGAGGAGTGACTTGATATTAAAAATGATTTTACAGCTAATGAAGAAGTTTGAACTTGTTCCAAAATAATCTGAGCATTTGTCAGAGTCTATACCCAGACCCATGAAGCAACAAACAATTTGTTGCTGAGCCAGAGAATTAAAGAATAATTCTCAATAATTTATCAAATCAACATAGATCTGTGGTAGGTCACACCCATGGGTCAAAAATGTCCTCCAATAGTGCATACTTGACTCCAAGAAGAGCCATCTGTTTCATATTTATGCGAGTGAAAATAGTCTAAGCCATCATGAACTCACGATGTCTGACAGTGAAGACATTTTTCTTTTCTTTTCTTTTCCTTTCCTTTCTTTTCCTTTTTTATTTGTTTCCTTTGTTTTATAAAGGTGTTTTATTATGGGCTGAAATGTTGCAATTTCATCACACTTGCAGCTTATTGCAAATGGGCCAAACATTCCACTGTCAAAAGAAAATCAAGGTTGATTTTTCTTGTTTGGTCTGTATGATAGTTCTTTTGACCCTATCTCTCCATGATATGAATACTTTGGATGGCTGAAATAATGTTGATGTAACGTGAGGAAAGCCACAATCACATTCACTTTCATTTGAGGTGGGAATAATAGGCTTTACTTTCAGACTTTTTATCACATCAGACATCTCCACCTAGATAACCCACAACAACAAATGTGTGACTGGCCACATCTTTTTCCTGTTATGATCCTGATCCTGTCGGCCTTTCCCCCCACAATATTATTAATACAAACGAACAGCCTGCTGCTTTACTATTGAAGTGTCCATAGACAACGGCAAGCAATGGACTTTTAAGCAATATTTCAGAGGGGTTTTATCAAGGTACAGTTTTTCCAGACGATGAAGTAAACATATTAAAAGTATTTAAATTGCCCACATTATGAAAGTTGTATATTCCTTGACTTTTAAATATAAGTCTTTGAAATAATATTCCTTAATTCATAGGGTCTGTTTTGCATTAATTGCTTAGTGTCAGCATCCACATATTATTGCTTATGTTACAACTGCACAGACACACAGAGACAAGAACAGCATAAAATCTAAATTAATCCAGTAAAAACTGCTCCAAATTAAATGCTGGGTATTAATAATATAGCTAAGTAACTCACAGTTAAGTAAATTACTAGTGAGCAATAATTTTAGGAGTATATTATTGCTTGTAATAGAGGAAGAACCCAATAAGAAAACTACTGCACATGGTGGACTATTATTTATGAAATAAATTAATGTATGTGATGGGCCTTCTACACTCAGAAGTTAAGGACAGACGTATGGCAGAGAGTGAGCAGGTCTTTTGTATTTTTTTTTCTCCATGGAGCAATAGCTAGAGCTGGAAACGTTGTGGAGGAGTGAGGCTGAGAGTGACGAGACCACATACGTGGTAAGTGCTCATTGTCTGAGCTGTGAAGGACTTTGATGAGTACAAATGAAAGCCTGTCGTGCGGGCACAGGGGAGGGCGGGTGGAAGCGGCAGGGAGGAGACTGTCGTGTCAGCTGGGCCTATTATTACACAGACTGGGGCACGTTTCAGCGTGAGCTCTCCAGCCTTTTGATGTGTGTGATGGCGTGTTGCAGCCCGCTGCCTTTTCATCCGGCACACACACAGCAGGAGGAATTGGTGTCCCAGGGAGACCGAGGAGTGTGGTCCACTGACTAGTGCCTACTTTTCAAAGCCTCGCCATGCCAAAGAATATGACACCATTACAAGGCTACTTTATATCTGTGTGTGGTAAAAGGGAACAATTTCTGCATGGCTAAAATATAAACATTAATATTTACTGGCCACTGTATAAATTAACTCTGTGATTTTTGGTCATGACTTGTATGAAAATCCAGTTTTTATTGATCCTGCACAACCAATGCATTTCAAACCGAAGGAGAAAATCTTCCTGTAGTTTACCTTCAATGAAAGTATGACATGAAAGGGACATTGGACGACATTCAGCAGAAAGACATTAGCAGCTGAACTTTAAAATGTGAATTTCAGAACCGCTGTCCTTGCCTGTGTCTCCCTCTCTCCCTCTTCCTGACTTTGAAGTGCGGGTCCCTGCTGAGCTCACTCACTGTGTCGTGGAAAGCTTTTCCGGAGCCGGGGCCTGAACTGACAGAGCCAGTTTAGAACAGGCTTTCAGAATAAGCATGAACAAAACTGCTCTCAAAAGTGGCCACAGTCTGTAAAGGGCAGGGGGACACCTACACAATGTGCTAGCATGGGCCTTTAGTTATAGGCCAAAGGGCTGAAGTAGGACAAAGGTGGGGAAAAGATGAGCAAAGAAGAAAGCTGCATTCCACAGATGAAATTCTGCTGAGAAAATAGCAGCCATTTAAATACTGGGGTTAGTTTGTAGCAGCCATGAAGAGCTTTTAATGACCTTAGACACTGTGCATTACTCTTTGAGCAAAGAGCAATGTGTGACATTAAATCCAGCAAAACACAGCTAAGAAAACAAAAGGCTACAGTCCATGCTGTAAAAATGTGTTCCATTATTCATATGCCCCCATTTTTTTAATACAACCATATATTTTAAAGGACTTCGAACGTGACCTTCTTGATGCTGTTTTGTAAGCCGTATTGACCTTGGCTCCTAAGATGTTGTGCTAGATCACCTCCGTAAAAAACCTGAACAAATGCAAATGGACTAGGGCGGCGAACAATTGCCTCACATGATCTGACATTCTTCAAAAACTGCCTGGCATCAACATGATAAATGTAAATGCCTGTGTTCTGTTGCGGGGGTGTTCTGAAATGTGTGGCCCATGTGTGTGTGGTGGGGTTGGAAGAGGCTGAACCCAGCTGTTCTGTTTATTAAATATACTTTCATCTGGCACATCAACCCACTCTTAGAGCCCTTTCAAAACAGCTGGATTCACACAGAGGAAACATGGGCAAATAATCTTTCATCCACAGATATAGATATAGACACGCACCACGTGGAGAACCACAACAAAGCGAAGTTTAAAGGCCAAGGATGTCCTGCAGAGAACTACAGCAATGTCTCAGCAACAATTAACATAAAAAATCTGGTGTTTCACAAAGTAGCGTCAGGTTTACCCACCATGAGTGGTAGGGATCATTGTTCCTCACAGAATTGTTCCTTAAATACATGTTTATTAAGATCGACTGAGCAAATAATATTGCCAATAGTTTTAGCCCCCCCACCCAGCATATATGGAGCTTAGTGAGTGCACTGTTTTAAGGAGTGCACATTTTTATGGAAATTAGTGAGTGCATTATTTGCAAATAAAGAAACAGGTGTGATGCATTTGAACATACTTCTTTCGTCTTCATCATCTTGCTGTCCTTATTCAGGCTGCAAATCTGTTTCTGCAGTTTAAGGTTGTGCTCCTGTAGCTGGCCAATCTTCTCAATAAGCTGGCAGATGTGTTCCAGGTAGCCCAGTCCTGAGCCCAGTGGATTAGTCTGAGCCTGGTTCTCCTGGAGGGGAAAAATACACATTAGAATTATTGGTTATAACAGAGGACCTGTCATTTAATCTGAGGCTATGATGTAAAATGATTACAAAGCAACAAAAGGCTTTATTTTCATTTGCCACATTTTGTCTGGTATTTACACTTGTTGCTGAACTGTGTTTCCGCTTTGGGGAAAATAAAACAAGCAGGTGTTTCTAAAGCTTTTCTGTACTCAGAATGATCCCTTAAACACAAGATTGGTAGGATGAGCCAGAGAGGTTTTCTGTTACTAGGAATGCAAACACTACAGCCTGCAAAGGCCCCACCCAGCATTTAAAAAGTTATTTTTATGTTTACAATGGAATTTTGTGATTGGACTTTTCACAGCCTTGGAGGCACATTTGAAGCAGGTGTTTTTTTGGCACTATTGGAGTCATTGTAAAAAACCATATGAACATTCCATTCTGCATTTCACTGCTCTTTTAAATATGCTGATGCTGGCCAGCAATCCAGCAGCCTGAGTGAGTTACACATCATTTGTTGCTTTTTCACTACAATGTTGCGTAATGACCCACATCAAACTTGCAGGGTCACAGGCTACAAATAAGCTACAATTTATTTGGGGGACCACTAAAGTATTAAGAAAAGTTACTTTTTTGTAATTACATTATCTAGAGAAAAGGTGGCATAAGGGTTCCTGTAAAATGAATCTACTTTCTATATGAATATTTTATGACTATTAAGAGAAGGAGTAACCTACATAACTTTTTATACTGCTTTTTACCAAATATCTATGGATTAAGCACTACACAAAAACACAAAACTGGCTGCTCCAAACTGAGCAAATGAAAGTGACACATGTAGTATCTCAACCAGATTTTTGCATAGTCATGCCATATTAGTTGCAGCCTTTCCTCAGATGCATATGCACATAGAAGTGCTGCAAATTTTGTTTGTCATTATGCTCACAGGCCATAGGCAAAATGCTTGTGGTCTGCGCCTGAAACTGAGGCAGAAGACTCAGCACATCTTTTAAAAGTGACCCTGAGTAATTCTGGCTATGACCACACTGGTCAAAGTACAAAGCATGGCCTGCTATTGTTTGTTTGTTGATTCATCTTACTACTATTGGCTGAAAAGCTGCAGATGTCCACGAAATATGAAAAGGAAATTTTGAGCAAATATTTATACAATGATCAACATTCCAAAAAGTGTCCCAACAAAAGCAGGATGTGAGCTCAGGTCGAGGGCTCTTTTTTCCCCCAGAAAGCTTTTCCGCGCCTCTTACGTCCAGTCCTGTCCCAGACCCCAGTCTTAATGGAAACACAGAGGCTAAACAATAGAAGACAAAGTCATAACAGGGAACAGAAATGCTGGGGACTGACATCACTCATTTCCTTTGACGGAGTGTGAGATCCTTGGGAGGTCACGTTTACATTCTTATGATCGTGAACTCTACCCATTTACACCGTAATATGTCTTCCTTTACACATACTAGCATTTGCATAATGAAGATGCAGACCTTTAAGACTGTCTCTAAAGATAATTCAGTTAATATATTGAACTAATTTAATATTCAATATTCACTGAATATTATGTTAATGAATTTAAGCCCACATTTCAATTCTTTACCATAAATGAATGGTGTATCATAGTGTACTGTTTAAAATTAACAAAGGGTTCCTTCAAACCTAAAGTGTGCAAATTCATCAGAACCATGATCAGTTACTGAAAACATTTTGAGTGTGAAGACCCTTTTCAAGTAAAGGTTGTATATTAATTAATGGGTTTGAATTGTAATTGAATATAAGTTTAGCAGTCATTCATTCATTCATTCATTCATTCATTCATTCATTCATTCATTCATTTATTCATTCTTTTGTTCCTTCATTTAAGCTCAGTCATATATGTAGCCTGTGAGAATGGCTCAGGTCTCTGTACAGTTCAAATAGGTTTATCAGGAATTCCTGTCAGATCCAAGTATGTACTGATATTATAACAGCATAGAAACTGAGGTTACAAGGTGACACACTAAAGCATACAACCACATAGATACATTCCCACAGAGAGAGAGACACACACACACACTGAGTGAAGAGGATATGAGAAAGTCAACCATTAGTAGTCTTTTGGCTACTGTTTCCTGGTCTTGATGAATGCAGGAGTTTGTGAGATTTTATCACTCTTTCTGTGTTCAGATTCCCCAGTGACCCGCCTGAGGGGAAGGGGAGAGAAAAGAGGTCGGGAAAGCCCCCCTCCCTTCCTCTACACTTCCTCTCTCTTTCCCCACCACCTCAAATGAAGAGGGCCAGCATTTCACAGACCCAAACTGAACAGAATTGGAGCTTTTGTTATTACCTTATGTTCTGAACACATCATTTCTTTCAGGATGTAATTTTTCTAATTGCGGTTCAAAACAAATAAATTTTTTTCTCTTTTAATGGAGTTACACAGTTTTTACAACTCTATTATCATGTTCTTATCAATTCTGGATAAATATGATATAAGTCTAGTCAATTCTCCTTGACAGGAAAACCTGCAGTGAATTTATAGCACATCACATTTCCAAACATGACACTACTGGAGTGGAATGAGAAGCCAGATGTGAGGTGTGGGCAGGGATATGGAAAAAGGTGGATGTTTTTTCGCTTCTTTTTTTTTTGTTGCACATTCAGAACATTCAAAACAAATGGCTTTACACTTTAGCGAGCTGTGACAGCTATGTCACATATCGAGCTAAATCAGAAAGGCATGTTTTTCTCTTGTGTAAATAATTATTTGATGCTTGCTGACTACCTGCCTATTACTGGTGTATTTATAACATAGGACAAACATTTAGTCTGAGTTGGAGAGCCTGTCACGGACCTTCAGTTTCATTCTTTCTAGCATTTGAGGGCATGTAGACAGAGAATCAGAATGGATAGATAAATCTACTATTATAAAATACTTAACATTATTTCTCAGACAGGCTGCAACCAAAAACGCCACACAAATGACCAGTGCAAGTTCATCATTTTGTTTTCATTTTGTGCTTGTTTATGGTATTTATGGTATAATCCTCTTTTCATTGAATGCAAATGTGATGCAGTTGGATGTCATTCGAGATCCAGTGCTGATGTATGCAGATATCCCATGGAAAAAGTACTTTAACCCTGCGATCTGACATTCTGTATATTGTTCCAGTAATCTAATTTAGGGAAACAGTTAGCGACTCCCTCTGTTTAACACAAATTGTGAAAAATCTGATGGTATATTAGCATTACATCAGATCTGATGTGTGGGTCACAGGTTAGAGATTGGAAGTGACATAGGCAGCTCAGCTCTTCATACCTCATCCATCATTAGATGAAAGTCTCTCCCCAGTGCTTTTGGAATTGTGGGTTCGGTCTGTGTTTATATGCTCCAGCTGAGGAATTCTGCCGTGCCATGGACTCAGGGGGGGTGTAGGGGTGCAGCATGGTAATAATGCTGTCTTCATTCCTCCAGATCACTATATTTCACTCTACACATTAGTCATCTTGAAAGCAAAAACACTCTCAGTGTTCTATGGATCCTCACACAGAGAAAACCACATGTACGAAAGCTGGCCCAGTTGATGAACAATGGACACTTGGTCTTTATACTCAAATACATTGCAACTCTTCTGTCTCTTTAGGATACCTAAATCCATTTACAAATAACACAATTAAGCCTTCTTGGAAATCCTTCAAGAATCCAATTGACCTTTCCATGCTCTGCCCCCCAATTGTATTCTTTCCCAGCTGCAAGTTTGGACAAGTTTGATAGATGGCACGTTGACAAATCCTTTTCAGCCAAGCTTTAGGGCACTTTGTTGGTACAAAACATTGAGTTGAGTGAACTGAAATTACTATGCTACTGAGCTGCATCTACGTGAAAATAGACAAGTTGAAAACAAGAGTGATGAATATGCCACCATGTTAGCTCAATCACATTAAGGGCGCATGCGAAGTAAATATGCTTTGAAGTACAATGCAGTCGAGACTGAGGTATTTTGACTAAATGAAAGCACTTTATTTGCCTATTACGGTGACTGACATCTTGGAGTCGTCAGTGCAGCCCTGTGTGCTACTCTTATAAGTAGGAAACAAATCAGATTAGCATGGGACAGAGAGGCCCTTTGAAGTAGCTGTCTCTGAGGCCTATGAGAAAAAAAACCCCTCACCGACTCATTCCAATATCCCTTTCCTCAGTCCACAGCGTTTCGTTTAGTGGGCCGAGGAATTAGCTTATTAGGTGTGCTGACAGGTGATGATGAAGATGGAGTTTACCGCACAGTCGGCTTGTCGTTGCCAAGCCCCTAAACTAAACCATCCAGGACTAAAACTAAAACTGAAAAAAAAAATCTGTCCCTTGCCCATCTCTAAAAAGATCCATGAGCTATCAATGGGGCTTTATTTTAGTAAATATGCTAGTAATTTGAGCTTTTTAACACCTGCCTGATGCATGCAGGTAGGCTGGGCTGGAGGATGGTGGGAGAAAGACATGGCTCAGATGAGAGAGGGGCTTGGCTGTGCCGGCTGTAATCGTCACAGCCATCTGCACAGTCACTCAGCACAGATGAACAGGTGCTGGGTGATGGGCGGCTCCATGAAAAGGAGAGAACACTGTGCCCCACATCCATCCATCTATACACACCTTACTGTACTGAAGCATAGAGCAGAACTCAATGTACGTGTCTCATGCCATGACCCCATGCTCCTACTTCAAAGACCAAAACACATAAAAGTTTTGATGATGCATGGCCAGTATACATTGGTCAGGATACACTGCTCAAAAAAGTGAGAATGCTTCATGTATATGATGGTATTTAAATACTCTGATAACATGTGGACATAAGATGACACTGTTTTTTATCATCCTCATTCCTCAGCTTTTTGATTTAAAGGGGCCACATAGTTATATAAGGAGTCTTTTGTTATTACTTGGACAAATTGGGGGCTATAGATAGACTGGTTAACTCTCAAAAAGGCCACTTAACAAGTGTGAAATGTAATTCTCAATATAAAATTTAAGGGTTAATGGTAATTTGTAAAATGTAAGAAGTCACTACTCTGGCTGCCAAAAGAGATGAATAAAGACCTGTGTGTCTGAAGCAGTGCCCCTGGAGGCATAGTTACTTTAACATGAAAGGAAGTGATGTTCAGCACATCAAACAGGTTGTAGTTTCTTGGCAATGAGCACAGCTGTCAGGTGCAGCATAGGTGGAGTTCATTACTGGGAAAATGAATGAGATCACTGTTCTGTGAGTATGATGAATGTGGATTGGTTCTTATGAATGGATACTGTGATTTTTAAAGACACACTTCGTTCCTTGACAGGTCTTGACGATCATCCCTTTTATTCATAGTGTTTTTAGTCACTGCATGTGATGCAGTTTCACAGATATGAATGTCCTGTTTACTTTACACATGATTCAAAATATCACCCTGAAAAGTTAATTCTGAAATCACTAGATGATGACTAGAACAGGTGCTTATTTTAGTGACATGAAATCTCTAAAGATTTAACCTTCTTCAGCTTCATGATTACAAACCATATTTTAAGATTATCTTGGTGCTGCATTCAAATATTCAAGTTCCTTAGAACAGTCCCATTAAACAGTTCCAAAGTCCCTTAAGCTCCCTTTCAATCATGTATTGGCCGTCGGCCTGTCATGATAAACAATAAATCAATTAATTGCACGATTATTGCATTATAATTTTCCGGCCGCGATAATTATCATATGCATGCTTGATTGCTTTCCTCGTATTTTTCTCTACCAAAAATTCTACTGACAATGGACTTCACTGTGGTGCTTTGGTCTCTACCGCCCCCTCTCGTTTCCTTAGGGTAATGAGGCATGAACTCTCCTGTCAGTAAGCTAGCCGCATGATGAGAAAATGCTAATGTTATTTGAGAATTGGAGATGGTGTCAACGCCACGACAGCTTCAGTGTGGGAGAACTTTGGATTTAAACCAAATGGAAATGGTGTCCTCTGTGCTAGCCGGTATGTCGCATATGTGGTAAAGCAGTAGCACGAGCAAGGGTGAACAAACTGAAACTAAGCCCCGCGGGACACGTACGGTCCGTTGGTCTTTTTAATCAGGCCGACAATGACCGGTGTCTCATCTTGGGCCTCGCGGTGTGGGGCCGGGCGGGACCAGGCACGCAGAATGAAGTTACTCAAATTAGGTATGCATTTAATCTGTGAATACCACTTACGCCACTGCGTACGGCCGTACCACTTACAGGACGGGAAGTTTCAAAACTTCAATCTTCATTTCATCAGTTGAAAATGGACACAACATCAATATGATCATTTATTGCAGTAATTTCTTGGACAATTTATCGT
>JBBMFX010000141.1:12395036-12406543 GCA_037832545.1 Rhabdalestes septentrionalis
AATTTCACCCCTTTTGCCCCTCACCCTGGTTAAAGTCTGGAAAAATACTGGACTTGACTCTCAGATCACCATAAAAATGCTTAGATCCTAGTTCAAGGCATGTAAACTCTAATTGCCTTCCTAAGTAGTACATTCTTTTCACTGCACAAATATGTTTTGTTTCTGAATGTAATGTTCTTGTTTACTTCAAATCTTAAGTATCACTGTAGAGCTCTACATACAGTACAGATCTGCTTATAGAAAACTGGACATGATCCTTCAAGTCTTCAAGCAAATGCAAATAAAAATATGTAAACTGTTATAGTTACCTCACTGAGCCTGCAGCACTCCTCCATGTACTCGTCCAGACTGTCACTTGTTGTGCTTTTCCTTAACGGCTGTTGTTGCAATTCTGCCCCCGTATTACCGTCATAGGCTTCAATGGAATGGTTACTTGACCCTGTGTCCTCAGCAGCTTTGCTCCCTGCTCTCTCCTCTGATGTGTCTGCACATACCAATCCGTCCTCATGGATCTCTGAGATGTTCCCTAAGGTTCCATCTTCTGGTCTGTCTGAATCTCCTGTGGCTTCCAGTAGAACATTATCCGTCTGGTCCTCTGGTCCATCTTGTAAAACTGTCAGAGCATCATCTCGGTCATACAAACATGATGTTTGTTCAGTCTCTAAGGAGCCTGTAGTTTGTTCGAGTAAAAGAAGAGGACTGTTGGATGGTATGGGAGGGCTCAAATTGCCAGAGTCACATGAAGACTCTCTACTATGGACAACAAAGCTCTGCTCTGAACCTGTTGGGGTGGACGGAGAGTTTGCCCCACTGGGCATCTCTACCCCAGAGTCCTCAGATTCGAATTTGTACAAAATTGGTAGCTTGGAATCAGAAAAAATTGCAGATAAATAGTCTTTCCTTGACTCTTCCACTGTGGATTCAGGCGGGGCACTGCGCACAGAGATGACTTCTGCTGCCTGAAGAGGAGTAGAAATGTCCTGCTCAGACACTGACATGGACACAGTGGACACAGAGTCCTCATTGGGTAGATGTTTCTCATGGACATTGTTGAAGAGCTTCATTTTGGTTAGAACAACCTCGTTATCTAAAGCCATGTCTCCTTTACCTGCAAAAACAGAAATATGATTTGATGTGGAACTAAAAGTCTGAGGGTAACAGCATTGGACTCATTATATGTCATATTATGTGGTAATATAAATATCTCAAAAATGCTGGACGCAGAGTTCCAGTTTAACATAGCTGAGGAAGGAAGGAAAAGAAGGAATTTGTGACCACCCAACTCTGAGTAATTTTGAAATGAGTGATATATTCTTTCAACTTATTTGTTATTTTTATAGGTGGACAACATCTCATGTATTAAAAACGTACAGCAAAGCCTCTTTTTGGAAGTTTTGGTCTCCAAGTAAGGAATGCCACATGGTATGGAATGAACCATTTCTACTGAGGGCGTACTCACCTATCCTCGTATCTTGTGATATGGCAACTACAGAGCTAGGCAGAAATATAACCTTAATAGGGTTGTACGTACAGCTTCAGGCGTTTCTTCTGTTTGTGAGTCTCAAATTCAAAGTGACAGCCTCAAAACCCCAACGTGAAAAAACTAAGGTCCAGCAAATCCAGGTTCCTAAATAGAACATACTGTAGAATGTTAAATATACTCAGTGTCTATCTAAAAACCAATTCAATCCATTGCAATTAATGTGGCAAGGACACCTAGCTACTGCAATTTTTTTTTATCTTGTTGACCTGCTATGATGTCTTTGTTGGGATGACAAAGTATAGAATCTTATATCTTGCATAAAGCAGTAATCCATACTGGGCCCAGACCAACAGACTGCTTTCTTTACACAATTAATGACCATAATGTGGCCAAAGATGTCGCAAGAGTGTTCTTACCGACAGAGCATAGGTATTCAAAAAATGCTCTCATGTCCGAGAAGGATGGCAGTATAGCCTTTTTTTTCTTTTGGAAGACTCCCAGGTATACCCTAAATCAGCTCTCAGCATTCAAATTACATAAGAAGACATGTATTCAGAAACTCAGTCATGGTGCTGAAAGCTTATCTAGACGGCATTCCTCAACATCACTTTTTCAAAAAGAGACCAGAATGCAGCAGGGCCATGCCTACATCCATGTGCACCACTGAACTGTCAGGCTTTGATCTTTTGGGCCTGCTAATGCTATTATAGGGTGCAATCATATGTGACTTCTCCTCTTTCTAACCATCGGCAATCTGATACCTTTCAGGTGTCTGTCAAAAAATCCTTTATTCTAACAGTTTTAAAAGACTCATTATGGAGGTTCTTTATCATGCTAAATGTCAAGCTCCATGACCTAAATGATTAAGTGTTTCAGCAGCAGACTCTGAAATATGTATCTGAAAGCTGTTCTTAATGGTATTCTTTCTATGCTGGCCTCAAGCAGTGAAAAACAACATATTTTCAGCTTTCAATTCTGTAAACTTTGCAGTCACACACTATGTAATCACACTGTCCCTGTAAAGGAGCAGTGGGATACCCAGAATGATCACAAATAGAGTTTCATGGAGTTCTGCCTAATGGAAACTAGACCCTAAAGTACAGAGCATAAACACTGCTAAGCATTCAATTTACTGGGATCGACACTCACACATTTCAAATGATTTGGCAGCTTTTCAGGGGTCCTTGAAAATAATCACAACCTGTTCATTTGCTGTCAGCTCTGTCAATGAAAATCACGGCCCATTGTTTTCACTTTCTCAGTGAATAAAAAGCAGGCGGCTGAGGTCCGCCCATATTTTCCCTGAGAAAAAGAATCTGTTGTGATAAAGTTGTTTTCAGATTGGATAGTGGCTCTGCAAAAACAATGATAGCATTTCAATCATGTGAGGTCATAAAAACTCTGCTTCTGGCCCAGGATCCCATTGAAAACAATGGCTGTGTTTTCTCAGCTTTTTCTAATGGACTCTCCTGACAGAAACCCTCGGGTTGTCGGTATAAGCACCATAACATAACCCAGAATGTGTTCTTCACTCTAAGTATTGCTCATTTCAAAATAACTTAAGTGTCAATAATCTACCCTCATAACTGTAATCCATAGTGTTGCTGCCCAAGAAATAAACCTCTCATTTCATTTTCATACATTGTTTGAATACAACTGCTCTGTTTTAGATGATGTGAAATTTTCAGCATGAATAACGATGGACCAATAGAAATGTTCCTACATAACTTCACTTTCCAGCTGTCTGTAAAAGTTAAAATGTTTCTGTCCTACCTTAATAAGTTACCATTTTAGAAATATACATTTTTGCACAGTAATAATATGTTAACTGAAGAGTACCATTACAAAAAAAGAATAGTTGAAAATGTCATTTATATATGGAAATATGCATTTTAGTCAAATGTTCCCTCTTTGCTAGAAACTGAACACATTGCATGATCCTTTTCTGGTCTATTGCCATAGTTAGATTAATGTGCTTTCGAAACAGGAAAACATTTCTAAAAGTATTTCTAATCCACTTCATTGTGTCCTTGATTACCTAGCTTACATAATGAGATCACAAGTGTCATGCATTGCGGTACGATAACCACTTTGGAATCAGTATTTCGTCACTCTCTACACATCTTCTAGTCATATCGATGGAATTTCCTTTCACTGATGTCATTGACAGATGACTTTCAAGGCAAGTTTGATGAGCTTGGATTAAGCCTACTACAATAACACAAGTGTGCAGCTTCCTGAGTAGAACATTAAATGAGATATGTATTAACCCTCAATTAAAAAGATCTTTCCCTGACAAGGGTGGGAACCATTGTGAAGAGTGCTGGTTACTACTCATGTGTATTTTCTGTCAGACGAGCTGTGATAATCCCCTAATTGGCCTTATCATGTCATGCTCCGCTAACTCTGGTGTTATCGCTCGAAGAGTAATGAGTACTGTCGAATTTCTCACTGCAGAGGCAAGATAAACTATGAGTCCTATGAGAATGGTCTAAAGCAAATAGTGTTGCATAGCTTTTTGATATCCACACTATATACATGTAGAATGAGGAACATGGTAAAACACGCTGTAATTGAATTCTTGGAGGCCCCAGAATCAAAGAAGCTAATTCATTTTAAAGGGTCAATTAGGAGTGGCCCCTAAGCCAGATCATTACGAAGCCATGAAATACAGAACTGCTGATGGCGGAACATTTTTTTGTGCCACTCTAGGAGAAAGCAATCTGCATCTCAGTCCCCCTGGGTTTTCAATTAACATCCCTGAGACCTGGCTGCTGGTAAAGAGAGATCAAATAGGCCCTCGTCCAGCCCCTGGCAGGCAGGAATGTGAGTAATGCTTAGTTCCTGTGTGCGCCGGAGTATGAATGCATTAAAAATACAAACAAGTGCAAAAAAAGCAGGTTAATACTATTGTTGGCTGGGAATGAGAACCAGATTTTCCAAGTCTTATCACCCTGGAGGTATTATGTGTGTAGGTGAGTTATTTCAAAGCATAGAAATCCATAAAAGTCAGGCAAAGATTTTAACACAGCCATGTTTACATTCTCCACCCAGCCTTCCAGACACTAAAAAAGGTCTGTGTAGAGACTTAAGCTTGTCTTCCTGTCCACCTTTTTTATTTCCATTTGTGAAGCATCTCTTTTACTGTGTCCCACCTGGAGCAGTTGTTTTGCTTCAGGGAAACCAATTTTTTCTCTGTGTACCACTGGCAAATGCCTCACATTTTTAAGCTGATAAAACACTCAGTCCTCACTCAAGTGTTCGGGAGTTCTGGAGACTTCTGCTTTTGGTTTTTCAACTTCAGCGGTGATTAGGAATGCAGGGACACTGATAGGCGCCGAAGGACACTACAATTCTAAAACAACCTCTAAGAACTTCTCCTTGTGTAACTCGAGAACATTCTGTGAGACATCTTGTTCCAAACATGCTTTCTCAATTACTTGCATTCTCGGGCTCACTCCTCGGAGTGTGAGTGCGGCAATGACTGAATGGATGTTAATGAAAACATAGTTTATGAGAGAGTTGACGTACATGTGCGACAATTATATTAAGTGCTGCTTTAATTGCTGATGTTCGGTTGTGTTGGTTAAATTAAAGAGTGATAGTCTTAGTCTGGCTGGCATTAATTATATGCTGATTGGTCTTCATACAACCCTGTAATCAGACTGGCACTGTCTGAGTCTACAACACTGCTATCTGTTTTTGTGTTTGGACAGGAACAGGTGTTGCCTCAACTGAAAGCCGTTTATTATCGGATGACGTACCTGAATCAAGTCACGCTTCCAGAAGAACTACGTATTTCAACACACTATTTACAGAAACTCTCTAACTGTATTTAATGACAGTTTGTCTCAGACCAATAGGATGTGAGACCAGGGGCTTAGAATGCAGGTTGTTTACCGGTATCTTTTTGAAATGTGTGTTAAAATATACATTTACTGTCCTGGGAAAGTACCTCAGCAGAAATCAATGGGAACAGGGTGCATTCCCTCTGGGGGTAAAAAGCTCATGGCTGCAGATTTAGTTTTGAGTGGTCTAGTGACGAGCACGATAAAGAGAGAGATTATGTGAAGTCTTCAGCAGAGTAGTCTGACCTCGTGGGATTTACCTAGTCTGACTCCGAGGTGAATGCTGACAGATAGCTTGCAGACAGGGTGCAAATTACACCATCTTTTTTTGAGGGGGAAGGGGAACCAGGGTAGTAATTAAGAATTCGAACCCCCTCAATAGTTACAAACACAATACATTTATAAGGAGGGGTCGCAAAATTCCACATACAAATGTGATTTTAATTGTAAACAATGAAATACAGTTCCCCAGAACCATACAAACGTAGAAAAAAACACCACTACAGTGGGTCATAAAATGTATTACTGTTGAGTGTCTCAGGATTGACATATTCCCTCATTATTAATAATAACTAGTTTTATGAAAATTAATATGTATGATTAATAATGTGATTTCAGGTTTAAGCTACATTTAAAGCAAAGAAAACATGTTTTCACAGACGTTAGAGAAGATATTTTTTTGCCTCAGGCTGAGCTGTCCCCCTGTTTAGACACTTAGCTCCTCAGTGGACAGGGGTCAGAGGCAGGACATGACAGGACAGGTCTGCTATTTTTGTGGCTGAAGAGCTCAAGAGAATAACAGAAGTTTGCTACCACTATGGGTGGCCAGACTGAGTGACCACAGGTACAATCACCACAAACCAGCAGGTTCTGTCTTGTATTCCAGGCGTTCTTTTTAAAGGGCTGCTTTGAGGTTTTCATGTTAGAATACATGCTCAAAAGCTGGATCTGTGATGTGTCTAGCCCTGATTGTTTATGTAAAAAGTTGGAGGGTTTTTTTTAAGAATAAATTGTTATTCGTGGTTATGTTTTATAGAGACCCATTCAAATGATATGCATTGCTACATTCATAAAAATACAATACCTTTTGATTTAGTTTATTATATGTCCTCAGCTGTTCCTCAGCATTGCAGGTTTTAAAATGTCAACATGATTCATCACACCAGAGTGAAATTCAGACTCAGCTTTGATTTTGGAGGTGGTTAATAAATGGTTTGACAGCAAGGCTGAGGTTTTCTGGGCCTGTGCAGCTCTCCCCTTGAGATGACAAAGAGCAGATGTGACGTTTGATGAGGTGTGAAATGCAGCTGCACACCTTCCTTCCCCCCACCCGCACACTTTTCCCAAACGCAGGAGACGATCAGCACCTCTTGCCTGTCTGTCCCTCAGCATGATAATGGAGCATTTCCCCTCAGTTCTCTCCCTCTCTCTGACTCCTCCAAGGCTAGAATGGGAATCCTAAGGAGCCTTTCCAGAGACACGCTATCAACATAAGCTGGAAAGGCCCAGTCTTTCATTATCTGACACCATTAGGATAAGAGAAGAATGTGCAGGAGCGGTAACTCTAGGAAAGATTTCTTCATATGCATTTACACCAACATCGCTGTCCCGATAAGCACTTTCCGTCTCTCATTGCAATGAAATACAGCCCTTAACTCCATAAACTGCACACTAAATATTGGGTCATTAATCCTAAAAGACCCAGTCATTTGTCAGTTGTTACAAATCATATTCAGAAAGCCAGCTGATTCTTATACAGCCCCATTTAGACAACAGCAGTTTAACCTAAACATTCACGTTAAAGTTATAAACAGTGTTAAGGTCCAGAAGGCCACAGTACAGGGTAGCCAATCAGAACAGAGGTGATTTACATTGATCAGTTTTAAAATAACAGTGATAAAAAGTGGACGTGTTTAAAAGTGAGAAAAGAGTTTGGAAAATTATCACATGAAGATAACTTAAACCACACAAATATGTAGCTCAGGGAGAAACATGAAATAGTAAAAACAAAAGATATGAGCCATTTAAGTCTAATTATTCAGTAACTAGATTTCAGTATACAGTATTTACTATGAAAATGATGTAGAAGTTACACATAGTGGTTTCTAAAGTTAGATCCTTGAGAGACTTGGATAGTTCAACACGCTTGAAGGAGAACACTAACCCCCCTTTGTTACGTCACATAAAAGAGGCATGCATTGGCGTTGCATTTGAGAGGGGGGGCCACTCAACTCTCAAAGAGAGTGAATCCCACGAAACTCTCTTGAACTCACAGCTTTAAAGGCTCTAAGACACTAAGCCTCCTATAAATTGATGATAGCAATTAATAGCATTTAGCCTTGCAGTGTTTCATCACGAGAGCACGCTCCCAGCCCTTAAGGGTGGGGGTCTGCACTCAAATTCCTGAACACCTGAGTCACATGAGTCAGTCTGAACATACAGCCTGCACCCATGTATTAAGAATTCTTCGGAGGCCTGCGCTGCCTGGTTTTAGTTATGAGTCAGATATTTACTGGAACAAAATAGAGGTCGCAGTGTTGGATCTGTCATCCCATAAACAACTGATGTCATTTAGTTTTCTAATGCGTGTTTAGCCTAGGGCTTAAACTCCTGTTCACTCTTCAGGGGTGATGAAGTCTCATACCAACTGCTAGTGGAGCAGGAATACTGGGGAGGCATTGTGCCTTAAATGAGTTTCTCATGACACGCCTGTAACTGAACATGATCACACAGCGAAAACAAGATCCACAATGATGATCTTTACACATTGCTTAATGCTTGTCTTTCACAAACCGCCCCACTCGAGGAGTCATGACCAACAATGCAGTCTCCCTACCCAAGTGGAATTACATCCTTTCACAGCCCAAACAATGAATGGCATCCTCTAACAAAAGTAAGCAAAGTGAAGACTTTGGGGAGACTTAAGTCAAACTGATGTCTATCTTGTAAAAGTCTATTGATAGGGAGAAATAAATAAAATGCAACACAGAAAAATAACTCGGTCAGGCTGACCCATGCGATTCCATTGCTTTAATCCATTGCTTAAATGCTTTTTTTTTAAAAATAAAATTTCGGTCTGAGAGTTGTCATGCATTGTCTTTTTAAATTGTCGTATTATTCTTTATTTGATGAATTCCAGTAAACATCTGTATACCCCAGACCCTTTTAACCAAGTAAAACATGCATAAAGATGCTTCCAGTTATTTGCCACAAGGTCTAAACATGTTTTCTGGATTTGCTTTACTAACAGATGGCAAATAAAAGAGTCTGGCACACTAAATTAGATTTCTCACTAAGTAAAAGCATGCCCACTTCGTCTGAGGAATCTTGTACATCTTTAATGATTTGCTTGTTTCAAAGCTACAATAGAAAATGCTTTAAGGGCTATTTTATCTGAAGTTTTTATTTGAACACAGTAGCTGCCATTTTCATCCCATAACATTTCTATGAAGAATTTACCAAAAGGAATGTTCCAAAATTGCTCTCAAAAATACTTTCTTTACATTCAGTTATATTTATATTACCAATAATAATTATAATAATAACATGTTTACTTTTTCTGCACAGATTTGTTCAGATAAAACACATACAATATAACATATACACTATTTAAAACACATTCTTAAAATACCAAAATTCTACATCACTTGATATTATAATACTACCAATAATACTACCCATTTATCTATGAATGCAATGTTTTATTAAGTACCACAGTACAGTTAGCTTCTAAATAGCATTCAGACACCTCATCCAGACAAATTACTACCTGCACCCACATGTCCAGGTGTTGCACATAGCTGACAATGAGATGTAATAGGATCCCATGTAAACAGAATGGCAAAGCATGTCTTAGAGTATTCAGAGGCTTACCTTTCCTCCATGGGGCAAGGATGGCGAAAGACTTATGCCAGCTGAAAGCCACGCTCGGTTTACGTTTCCTCAAGCTCATCTTTGAGTTCCACAAGTGCTCCAGCAGCTTTCAGCAAGTGTTCAGATGCTCCTCATGTCCTGTCTATACCAGTGCTGATATTTATTCTTTGATTTAGGTGCTTATTGTCTTAAGAACTAAACAGCCCAACAAGATCCATCCAAGATCCCTTGGGCCATTTTTCCAAAATTGGATAATTGCCTAGCAAGACATGAACATTTGCCTAAGCCTCTATGTCCTTGCCTGTGTAAGAGTGTGTGACAGTGTGTCTCCCGTGCACTCAAAGAGGAGAATGAAGCGGACGGCCTCTAGCACCAGCACTCAGTGGCTGGGAGGAGGGGTGGCTGAGCATGAAGGGAGGGAGGAGAAACAGGCTGGAGAACAGGGAAAGGAGGGGTTATTTTGAAACTAAGCCCCAGTAAATAGGAGACCTTCCGTTTATTTTTACAAAATTATGAAGGAGGTGCTTTCCATCAGTCTGTGTGGCAAGATGCTCACGTGCTCAGACGCAAATACACCAGAATTTTATCGGCAAAAAACAAAACAAACCACGGCTGGAGAAACTGGACTCGGGTGAGAGGTAGTACAACATGTCAGCATCATGATGATTCTACTCTTTGTTGAAAGTTCCACCAATCCTCAATGGTTATCTATATTAGTCATATTCATACCATCTCGTCTGAATTCCTCCCCAATGTTTTCCCGTAATTTTTTATCATCCACATTTTACAGCTGATCTTTCAATCACATACACTGACATACAATGATTGTATAATGGACTTAAAGGTTTCAAGAGTTAGATTCAAGCAAACTAGATAAATCACAGAATCTTAGAATGCAAAAAGATTAATTAACTCTGGTCATAATTCAAGTCCTACAAACACTTTCCTGACTGGAAAGCCAATATAAAGAAACAGAATTCAGCCACACCTACTCTCTTACAGCTACAATGACTGCCTTTCTGGATCACTCCCTCACTTTCGTGGGAGGAATAGCAAGTTATCTGCTGGGAAATGAATTTGGCTCACAATGAAGCATCCCGTTGTTCCACAGAAAACAACATACGCGGTGATGTGCTCAATTAAACATGGTTTTGGGTACATGTTCGGATGATAATATTGTCGAAGTGTACAACTACAGTCTAAATATATCATGTTTCTCCAAGGACAGATGGATTCTTTGTGTTGTTTTTTCGACATTGCTGTGGACATCTGACGCCGTATTGACTCACGCTGCTGTTTTGGTAAGCAACAGGTGAGGATATTAGGGGCGCAGCAGACAGAGGGGAGCTGCTCAGGAATGCCCTTAGGCACAGGATTAGGTTGTGAATGAGAAAACACTGCTTATCTTTTACAGGCTTCAGCAATGCTGAAATCTTTCGTTCTATATGTTTTAAGCCAGAATGAAGAGCTACAATGAGTCTCCCTTTTCGAGTCTCCCTTCTATGTGTGGCAGGTGCCCTTGGTCATCCTTATCACCAGATGATCAACCTCCTTTACCACATTCACCATACTTCATTCACATCACCTTAAAACGTAAGAATCTGGAGTTCACTGGATGTTCTGGTGCTTTGACCAGACTGGGTCCTGTGGTCAGCTGAGGTAAAATAAAGCTTTTTGGAACCAATACCAAAGGTGAGTTTGGTTGAAAGGAGAAGAAAAGGCTCTCATTCCAATTGGTAGCCAAAGGTATAACCATTGAGTTAAAGGTAAGATTTCTCTCAATTATTCAACAAGAGAAGAAGCAAATAATTGTACCTTTACTTAGCAAGGACAGCAGTATTTTGTATGACCATATCATTTTTAACTATAGGATTGGTCAGCTATTTTGGTAAACCAATACAAACATATGAATATTTTCTGTTCTATGTGATCAGCGAAATATTTATATTGTAAAATCAATAACTTACAGAAATAAATGAACACAGGGGATAATTGTAAAAACCCATAGTGTAGAGATATACATAAATTCTCACTGAAGGCATCAAAACTATGAATGAACACATGATGAGTTATGTACTTAACAAAAAAAAAGGTGAAATAACTGAAAACATGTTCTATATTTTAGTTTCTTCAAAATAGCCACCCTTTGCACTGATTACTGCTTTGCACACAGGTGTTTACTGTTAAACACCACTGGGAACTCCTTCAAGACTGTTGGAAAACCATTTCAGGGGACTACCTCTTGAAACTCATCGAGAGAATGCCAAGAGTGTGCAAAGCAGTAATCAGAGCAAAGGGTGGCT
>JBBMFX010000141.1:12412523-12423514 GCA_037832545.1 Rhabdalestes septentrionalis
AACCCCCCCCCCCCCCCCCCCCCCCAGGTCTGGGGTTGTGCACCACTGATCTAGAAGTCTGGAAACTCTGGAATTCCAGAAATAACTCCAGAAATGTCTAAAAGGTCACTGGAAAACTATGCAGCCAGTGACATGACCTTGTACATGCTCAGCAATGGCATTTCCATTTGATACACTTTCAAAGACCTCATCACATCCAGGCTATCTGACTTGCTGGAAAATAGCGAATGAAGACTTTTTGAAAGAAACTCTACCTCGCCAAGAAAACAGATAGATTTAAGTCATGTCCATATAGGAAAATGCTTGAATGCGATGTGCTACAGTGACAAAATTTCCACCAAACAATGCAAACTTGTAAAACATGTAACACAAGATAATGAAATATGTTTTGTTAAAATTTAAATCATGCATTCCTATTTTTCAGGGCACAAATATCAATCGAAAAGAAATAGAATAGATGCATACAGTTACGTTGAAAAGATAAAAAACCTCTTGCTACAACATCTTGGTTAAAAGACTACATTGCTATTAATATTTTATAAAACCCTGATATGGAGCATTATTTGATGTAGGGGGGGGGAGTGCAGAGGCTTGGGAGAATGGTTGATTTTGGAAACTGTACAATTGTCTTTAAAAATGTGAAAAGGAATAGAATAAACGTGTAAGCAGAGAAAAAGAAAGTCAAATGATTAAAGAGCTTGATCACTTTTTGATTTCAGTCATAATGTGATGGAATTGCTTCATACAGGTATAGGAAGCACAATATTCTGTTTAGGTCTGAATCGAATTATTTAAGAACATTTATCTTGGCAATAAACATGCTTCTGCTTTATTATTTTTGCTCATAAAAGTCACAAATTAACATAAGAATTAATGAAAATAAACAATACTTGATTATTGTGACAGCCACCTCATCCCCTCCTCATAGAACCCATTCCGCATCTCCCAAATATTAGTTTTCCTTCCTTTCTGTATCTTATTTCTGTACCCTGTACTCCCTTTCTCCCTTTTTTCCCTTCGTCCCTTTACTTGTTACCAGTTTCCATTTAGGTCCCTTGTCCCCTATCTAGTGTTCATGTCCCTTATGGTGAATGTTGTGTTTGGTGCCTTTTGTTTTCATGTTTCTTTTTCTTGTTTCCCTTTTCTGTTTTACAGGCCTGTGTTCCTCTGTTTTGATACCCTTGGTTTCGCACTGTCTGCGCTCACACCCGTATCCACATTTTCTGCCCTCGAAGCTTTGAGGAGAGCTCAAATCCTGAATCCTGGTTTAGTTCTTTTGCTTTGTTTCTTTGAGGAGCACGGGTCTCATGTTTGTGATTACCCTGTCGTTATTGTTGTGGTTATTTATGGTTCCTGTTTTTTGTTTTGAGTCGGAAATTGTGTTTTTGCTTTCTGTTCTGTGTTCTGTTATTCATTAAAATCTGTATATAGTATTGTACTTTGGTGTCCTCCCCTTTCCCTCACAGTTACACACCGTGACAATATGACAGAATGAGCTCTTGGTCCACAAGCAAATTTCCTACGCACTAGGTCACCATCACCCAATTATAATTCTCTCAGGGATCTACGTTTTTAGAACAATACTGTCCGTCTAGCTCTTTATCATTCATCTAACTCATTTAAACAAACTGTCCTAAAGTATATCTGTCCCACAGCAGGTTTTATGTTATCTGTTAAATACCAGGACTATACAAACTTTTATGTTGGCCAAAGACGGTCATTTAAAGCATAATTTTAGTCACTGTAAACACACTGAATTTTCAGGCTCTGATCAATAGATGCTAAAACTATTAACAAAAATCTGGTGCATAATCTGGTGGCCATGGCCATGAGGTTAGGATTAAAACCATAGATAGTGTTAGGATGAAGTTTTGGACTAAGAAAACCTGGGATTAGAGTTAGATTGAAACATACAGAAAAGTTTAAATTGTGCTGATATTTAGTTGAATGTATGTTAAAGGTAAAAGCATCTACAACTGTTTATTGTCTATTTATGTAAAAAGTGTTGAACTTAATTTTCCTATACCGATCTCAGGTCTGACCGTAATTCAGGAAAACAAGTCCGTGATCAGGAGGAGGGGTGAACACTGATTACAGAGGAGAAGGCTGTGTCACCTATTATTGTGGCTTGAACGAGTACGAGCAAGCAGTCTGTGACTAAATTTCTTGACTACATTGTTTGGAAAGGAAAAAGCAGAAAATACTTGCATCTTGGATTTCAGTCTGGATTTAAAATTTTTGTTCAATTCATTCTAAAAAGGGATTCTGAACTACTTTATGTTGTATTAATTTATTCATTAATATAAGGTCCTCAGGTTCCCAGAGACAGTCCACACATACTTATGTTTTGGAAGCAGCAATAGAAATGTGAGCTCTTATGTGCCTCCAATTATCTCACCCACCTAAATTCATTCTTTTGATGCTCAACTGTGTAACTGAACCAGTTTGATGACAGCTAGTCCACAAAGGCCCTTTATAGTCAGACTGTGACTTTAATTCCTCAACAAGCATGGAAATCCATTTGTAGCTTGATGAACTCAGAGGGCTAGTGAAGCATGTTCTACCCTTGTTTGCTGCTATCACAGCTGCAGTGAGGCCTGGACTTCCTGTCATATCCCAAATGCTATTTCCATAAAAAAAAAAAACTCATCCAAATCGCATTTCCGCACACTGGAAATGGAACAAAGATAGCAAATGGAACAGCATTAAATGAGAATTGACTCATACCGCTGACATGTCCCCCAGCATATGCTGGGCTGTTTTTTCTGTTTAGAAGTTTTGTTTATTCCAGGCTTTGGATTATCCCGCTATGTTTGAGAGGTAAAAATGGGACATCTCTTTTGTTAATTACTTGTGTGTATCTAGTGGTAAAATGAGCCTAATTTCCTTGGAAGACCTTCTAGTCAATTCTGAGAAGACATAAAAGGGAAGAGGATTGTGACTAAATTAGGAGTTGCCAAATTAGGGGTAATTTGCTTTAAGAGTGTTTCCAGTCTGGCGGATCAGAGCAGCCTGTTTTGATGTTTCTTCCCTCGTGAAAATGTGATCTGCCGGTATCTCCTTCCAAATCTCACTTGATTACAGTTGCCTTTCAGAGGTGTTGACTTTTCTTCTGGGCTTGTGTTTGCATAAATTTTTCAGGAATTGGGTCAAGCTTCGGTGTGTGTGTGTGTGGGCGTTGGGGAGTGGAGGTGGGGGGATGTATGCCATATCATGCACACTGTTGATAATACATGACCTCAGTTATTAGATTATCTCTTGTGTTATCATAACATCCATTGAGCAGATTTAATACATTTGACAGCATGCCTTTCTGATTGTGTCGGACTTAGACAAACATTGGGTGTTCCTGAACTTTGAACAGTCATGCGGATTCTTAGTCCTAAGGTAAAGACGTGTCAATTCAAATAAAAATCTCCGCAACTTAAAATATGCAATTGATAACAATGTTTGCTAAATTCCATTGCATGTTCAATTCAAACACATACCTCAGATATTAACAAACCTGAACTTAAAAAAACATCATTGTTGAGCCAAACTGTAGTGTTATCTTTTTTTAATCAACTGAAAAGTTGTTATCATTAACAAATGGATCAAATTAACTTACTTAGAATAGAATACTGTTACAAAATGTCAATTAATGGCAGTCACTATATAGGGGGGACATTCACTCACTCCCACTCCCTCCCTCTCGATTTACACTGTTAGCCTCGTACTCACAGACTATGTGGGTGCACTAGTTTGGTTGCGTGCGGCGGAAGAATACACAGTAAGACCGTGTATGAGTGAGGGTGTTTTCCTTTTCTTTTTCTGTGGCTTAGTTGTGTTTTTATGATTTTACAACTGTGTTAGAACAGGTAAGTGACTAGGATGTGTTTCGACTTTCACCAAAAACCGGGTCACATCCCTGTCGAAGGAACGGATCTGTGGTGTAACTCAAGGACCCCCTGTAAATGTATATAAATGTATATAAGAAGTCAAGACACCCAAAGGAATAATCTCAGATCAGATTTGTATTTATAATCATAATTTCACAAATCCAATACAGTGCTCTTCCTCCTGAGTTTGTTTGTGAAAACACTCGGATGTCTAAAATTCAGCATTAGGTTACTCAGTGAAGTTCATGTCATGCCATGTCTTAAACCAATTCTGTGCTGCCTCAGTGTAGAGCTGGATGTAGACTGAAAGAAATTGGGTATTGTTCTTTTTGGAGATCACTTGTTAAATAGATTTGGGTGACTGTAACACTGTTTTCTGAAGTATTCCTTTAATTTAGAGCTTCCACATCCTGGTCCATGAGGCACAGTGACCCCCAAAGTACAACATTGAATATATTGAAATTTGCAGAGCAGGGTGCCTCTCCGGGTTGGGAAACACTGACTTGCAATGCAGTGAATAACGTAGTACAAATCTCCATAATACTCAAACTAAACTGTCAGCAGCAAAATGATTCTATTTACCCTCATTTGTTCTAACACTGTGACCAAATCCCTGCTTAGTAATGTGAGCTTGTTTAGCTCTTAGATGTGGGTAAAGCTGTATTTATCGTGTGAGAAATGCACAGGCAGGCCTTTTGCACAGCGATTTAAGACAGATCACAAGACCTTGACACATTTGCAACAAAGACTCAAGTAAGACACTTCATGTTGCTTTTACCTTGAATGTAGTCACTGTATGAATAATAACAGTGTGAACAAAGCACAATGGACTTCTTCAGCTTTTTGCAACTAAAGTGGGGAACAAGACCAAAATGAGGTCATGAGCATGTTTCAGAGGTCAAAATCATGTATTAGATAAGAACAAAATTGAGCAACACCTGTATGTGAATGTCATATTCACAGTTAAACATTTAAAGTGGCTTGACAATGCTTGAAGGAAAATCTTTGAACTTTACCCTTTACAGCCTATCTCTTTAAATTTAAAAGAGGTTCTCCGCACTCACACGTCTCATTTACAACATTTGTGAGACTCTTCAGGGAGACTCTTCAGAGTGCTTATTTCATTTAATTGCCCCAAAGTACTGTTTTGCATCTTTAGTGTAAGAAGTGAATGTATGTGTGCTGCTCAACACTGCATGCTCCAGAATACAAGGCCAAGAGTAGCCCTAGTCAGTCAGAGATGAAGTGCATATACAGTGTGGTATCCTTCACACTGAAGTAAGTCAGAGAGCTGCAATGGAGGAAATGGGTTAATGGGTCGTTTCCATATGTTTACAGCCAGCCAGCTCTCAATGATAACCTTCCAGATAACCTATACCCACACACACACACACACACAGTCACGAGAGGATGATTCGTATACTTCAGATGTATGGCCAACAAATCCCACAACTAACTCTAGACATAATGGTGCAAGGATCACTGTTTTCCCTCCATTGTTCCATTTTCTCCTCCTCTAGAGTCGAACCCTCTTTCAGTTTGTTGTTTCAGACCTCCAATACTTCTCAACAAGAGGTGGAGAATCACATCTGATTTAAAAACGTGAAAAAATGCAAGAGAATAACTAAAGCAAGGCGTACACAGTCGTCCCACACCTTTTCAACAAGCATGGAACATGTCTAGCTTCTAATTCTTAATTCCTTTTTTGTTACTGCATTTCTCATTTTCAGCGAATGCCTCAAGCCAGGAGAGTGTAGTAACTCCATCTCTCTGTTGACAATAGGACTGCAGACTCGCTGAAAAGAAACGTGCCGCAGCTCACACACGTTCCTAGGCGGCAGATAAGACCGCTCCAGGCAGTGAGCAGGAGGCCGTCCTCTCCTTTGACAAAAAGCTGTTTTGTAAATTGATCCGTCTTATCAAGCACGAAGAATTTTGGGGGCACCTCTGTCTTACTGCGTTTGGCCTCTCGTCAAACTAAGCCATGCCAGCTCTTTAGTCTATACAAACGCGAAAATTAAATGTCAGAAATTAGTGAGGTTTTTTTCAGTCCTCCTCAATTACTTGTCTCATACTTCAACATTCAATAAGGGGCTAGTAAGTAGAATGAAAAGAATATCGAAAAATGTTGATGGGTTTGAGGGAAAAGATACTACAACACTAATCTAGTCTACTGGATGCATCTGGAAAACTGTCTACTGATGCCAACTGGAAGTTTTGGAATGGGGTCGGGAAGCATGGGAAGAGTGGAGAAGGTCTGCTGACCTCATGTGGTTGAATGTTACACTAAAAAAAATGTCAATCTGAATTCAGTCTGAAAATGAAATGAACTTTCTTTACCTTGCTGTCTCAAGTCCTTGGTTAAAAATTAGTTAAATACAATCCATTGTGTCATATAATTCATCATATTTGATCAACATAGGGATTTTTTTCATTTGACTACATCATCATGTACAAGGGGCAGAGAAAATGACATCCAATAATATCCTAGCATGTTTTCTTTCCTCCATCAATGTCAGTTATCAAAACCTGTCCTGTTTTCTGTTCCTGGCTGCACATATACAGACAGCTACAATAGCTGAATATCTTGTTCTAGATCCGGGTTTCTCAATCTTTGGGCTGATGGGCAACAGAGGCCTTTGATTGGGCCGCACATCTAAAATCAATTAGGCCATTGGTCCATAATTGGTTATTTAATATCATCTAATGTGGACATCTGGGTCTTGGCAACATTCTGTGATATATAAAATGGCCTTAATGTTGAAAATCTTGAGAACCACTGTTGTAGACAACATACTGCTCTGTCTCTGTGCTTGTATTTACTCTCACCTTCCTGTTTCTGGAGTGGTTATGAAATAATGTTGGAATAACTGTTTATACTGAAACCATTGTCCATGTTAACACTACTGAGGTCTTTCAATCTGCCCTATTCTCGAAAGTTTTTTACGGTGTTGTGAGGCATATCAGCCAATGAAGATAGACATGCACATACACACTTGCACACACACACAAATACATACACATGTACACATACACAAACAATCACACACACACCTGCCACTTCACTTTGTGTTTATTTAGCTTGTTCTATTTGCGTGAATGGAACATTGGCCATGCAAGTCCCAAAGAAGTGATGGTAATAAAGATGCTAAAAGTCTACACTGGTAACCTGTACTTCACATGTCTTAAAGCAAGAAAATAACACACAAAAAAATTGAGCAGTCAACAAATATGGAATCATGATTCAGAAAAAACTCAATCAAAGTGTACTGAATTATGTTTTTTTTTTTTTTTTTTCCTTAGACAAAATAGATATCAGCTTTTAGGTTTCTGCATGACACAGAACATCAGAAGTTCAGTGGGATGTCTTTACTTCACGTTCATTTATTCCATCATGGATAGACATGTAATGAAAATGTTGTCATTTTGTAATTTACCATATACTACATACTCATTTGAATATGTCTCATATTACTATGGCAATCACTTTAAATGTTTAGTGTTAGAAGTAAACTTCTTAAGAAATGCATGCTGTTTAGCACACAGAGTGAGATACAGGACTTTCTTGCATTTGGGACTTGACTTGACACTTGTGAGTACTGGCTCATGACTTGACTTGTCTCCTTTGTTCTGACTCGTAGACTTGACTTGAGTCTTACTTGATACTTGGGATCCAGCGACTTGTGCTACCTGTGCTGCTTCTGTTTAATTCATGGGACTCCCTAAACACAAGGCCACAAACTGCCCCACCAACAGAATAAAGACAGCTAAAAATAAAATTGTGCTTTAAAACAGAGCATTTTTCTGAACAGGTTCAGGCAAAGTACTCAATGAAACCAAGATAAAAGGGTTATTGGTTCTTGCAGTGCTTATGTTCTTAGCTTGACCTGTGGGTTCCATTTAAAACATAGACAAATATCGCCATCTAGTGGTTGATATGAGTCACTGCATAGATTTTTTTTCAACCAGCCATCTGTGATCTTGAGTGTTATATGGTGAATTTCTGTCAGCCTTTATTCGCTAGAGACGTGGATATCTGCAGAAATAGCGTTTCAGCAAATACATTTAACTATTTTAGTGGCTACAAAAAAGGCAGCATGATATTTTAAAGACACCTCTGTTCTACTGCCCAGAATAAATTATTTGTACGTGTTACTTTCTAATCACGCCTTTATTCAAATAGATATGGAACTGTACACGTATATAGACACCATGCATGAAAGGGTAATACATAAAGACACATGGTTTAAAAAAGGAAACCTATTCCTGATCTTGAACTTTAATTATTTTATTTACTCATAAGTTGCATCTCTCATCAGCTAAATCAACCCTGTTTTGCAAATATTGTTTTTGCTTGCAACAGTTATCTTGATTTAGAGATGCTTCCCTTCTGTCCAAGTCACCTATCCTAGAGTAACGAATCCAGTTTACTGAACTGAGCCCCACAGTTCATTTGCCTTTGTTCTTTGACTACAGATCGACTGCCCATGCTTTCTTTGCTTGTGCCAAAATCTTTCGCGGGAAATGTGTTGCACAATTATAAGATATGGGGGGGTCGTTTAAAATGGTTGAATCCAAGTCGCTCAATTTATTGATTGCAGACATATTTTACGAAATGAGTCGGACCGTGAAAAAATATTTTAAAGTATGTAGGTTCAATTATCGTATGAGAAAACACTATTAATAAGCATTATCATAACTTTAACCTACCCGTGCTGAGGACGAGTTGGTTGCGTCCGATTTGGCGCGAAACTGCAGCTCAACGCTGTTCTCAGTCTCGCGCCGGAACTTCTGGGTGTAGGAGTTTGACTATCTAATTGTTTACATATTGTGAGTTGTGTAACTTACTTATTTCGTGTTATTCTGTTTTATTTTTATATTTGGAAGTCAGTTATATAGTCTGTGAGTTGTTGGTTCGTTAACCAAAGTTACTTGCACGTTATAATTGACTAACCTGTCAAGAAAATACCCCGGCGTTTGCTGTAACTTTAAAATAGTTTGCTGTTTTGCAACTTTTACTTTACTTCTATCCCTGACAGTGCAAAATTAAGAATTTTTACAGTCGTATATTGTTTTGAGATTCGATAGGAGAAGAAAATGAGTGGGTAAGTTCATTCATAATTTGCTTAAGTAAAAGCTTTCACAATGTGGACCAAAGTATTGGGACGCCCGACCATTTTCCTAACAGGGACTTCAAGAAGGTTGCCTTCAAATGCTTAGACTATAATATGTAGTTGGTCCTTCCTTTGCTGCTATAACATCTTCCACTCTTATCGGATGGCGTTCCACAAGATTTTGGTATGTATCTCTGGGAATATTTGGCCATTCATGCTGGATGGCGTTGAGAACAGGCCTCTATGCGGACCTGTCGGGTTATTCCACACAGAGATCATTCATCCATGTCTTTATGAACCTTGCTTTGTGCACGGTGAAACAGTTGTGCTGGGGTAGAAAAGGCACTTTCAAAAAATGTCCACGAAGTTGGAAGCAGCTGACCCAATACTTTTGTCCATATAGATGCTTTTGTTTATTTTTAAATTAGCTCACTTGTGTATTCTTTACCAGTCCTAGAACTGTTGTGTTTCTGACTGTCAACCTTACACAGAGGACGTTGAACTGTTTTGCACAAGGTTATTTCTTGTTCCAAAATTATTAGGGCTGTGAAAGAAGAGACTCGTAGTGTCTCCCCTCAGTGTCCCAGACCAAACGAATCAGAAGAGCCAGTTGGAGCAGCAATGGAGGCAGCCACTGCAGGTGTGTGACCAGCCTGGCTTCAGGTCTCAGTGAATATGCATTTTTATTGCGTTGGTATCAAAATCAGAAGCGAATAGCAGAGCTCTATCTAAACTGGTGAAGCCAGAGTAAACTGTGTGTATTTCTTTGCAGTAAAATGCCAGAATGAAGAGGTTGTCATTACTAAAGAAATGGAGGAGGAGGAAAAGAATTTGATGGAAGAAGGAGAAAAAAAGGAAAGAGAAATGATGGAAAAGGTAATTGGTGATCAAAATCTAATTTGCTTCCTTGGTGAACTACACTGCCAGGTAAGTTTTGTGTAAAGATCTGGAAAATCCCACATTTCTTAATGCACTCTGTTTTTTATGTATTGTGAGCAGGCTAGAGAGTCGTGGGAAAAAGACTCTCAAGAAATGAGATTTAAGAGACTTCAGCATCTTTTGGAGAAGAGCAACATCTATGCCAAATTTCTGCTTACAAAAATGGAACAGCAGCAGCAAGAGGTGTGTTTCCTCCTTTGCTTTGGGGGTGGGGTTTGCACCAACCTGTATTGAAATATGACCTTGTGTTCTCATCGGGGGAAATTGGTGTGAAAAGGCAAAGGAATGTGTGGATGTGAATTGAATGCTGTAGAAACTGTAGAGTGCATGCCCCCTTCTGGGATTACATATATTCAAGCCAAATAGGGTCTTTATTTATTTGTAATCTTGATCATCAAACTTAGTTTTTTTTTTTAACAACCCGCAAAGATTAGGCAAGTTCAATCAAGTCATCTCATGCTTCCCTGGCTTATTTGAACATGTTGGTATCGCTTGTTTATTCAAAACTAATGTGGTCCATTGCTAACAGGAAAAACACAAGAAGGAAAAACGTGAAAAGAAAGAAGCATCTCTGAAGCAGAAGGTAAACTTAAAAGTGCCTTTTTATGAATTTGTAACGGTAAATGTAATCAAGTCTTGCACATTTAATGTCGAGTGTTTTGTTTTGCCTTTGAAGGTGAAAAAAATGTTGTGTGCCTGTTATTCAGAAACAGTAATTTTACTTCTTGTAACTTATTTTTTAGGGCAATGAGAATAAGACAGAAAAAGGTAAAATATTTACACTTTGTTAATGTGTATGTGTGTGGAAATAGGGGTTGCTTTTTTAACACTGTTACATAAGGCTTTAAAGTCGACATGGGACGATAACCGGTTTCAAGGTATACTGCGGTCTTAAAAAGTCACGGTTTCAAAACCGCAAAAAAAAAAAGTTATACCGTTCCTACGATATGTGCAGTGTTTGTGCCATCAAAGGAAGGATTTGTTTTTGAAAGTTTTATTTGTTTCTTTATTTTGATTATAGTTGAGCTGCAGGTTTAGGCTCACACAAGTGACTGCAATT
>JBBMFX010000141.1:12461454-12473596 GCA_037832545.1 Rhabdalestes septentrionalis
ACGTCTCACATCACGCTTCGGAGGATAAACTAGGAGAAATTAGACTCAGAGGTTCTGGCAGGTTCCCAAAGAAGTGCCAATCTCTGGAGAAGAGATTCCCAATGTCCAGCTACTTGCAGCGCTCCATTTTTTTGTTACTGGAAGCTACATAGAGGTCTTGGGAGAGGGTTACGGCCTCAGCAAGACCTCTATGTGGAGTTGTGTCCGCGTTGTGACTGACGCCCTTCTGCGCCAAGCCAGGATTTGGTCCTTGCCCGGTCTCTGCGGACTGCAGCAGCTCTGGCTTTGGCATGGCTGGAAAAATCATGAAATTTTTTGCGTACATCCTGCCAGTTTCTGCGTGCACCTGAAGTGGAGGCAGACGTCTTTTTGGCTGTCATTCCAAATTTCTTTCTTAGTGCTATTTTGTTTCTAAAGCTGGAGAAGAGTGTTGTCTTATTGACATTCACTTTGTCCAGCAAAATTTCCAGTTCTTCAGATGAGAAGCTTGGTGCTTTTTTTACGTGACCTCTTCTCTGCCATCTTCTCTATCTTTTCTCTTTTTTCTCTCTCTCTCTCTCTCTCTCGTTGCTTTTATAGAAAATGGCCAATTAAGAGTGCGTTGCATATAAGTAACCACAGCTGTTTGTCAATCAACCAACAATCAACTATGATTGCTCCCCCAGTTCACACCCTGTTATATACGCGGTTAGTTTCCCCGCCACCAGGTTACACGAAAATATTAACGACAGTTTGGTGATTAAATTTATATATCTTCCTATTATGACATGCTACTGATAAGTTGAGAAAAATTTGCATAGAATGTGCTGTCTTTCTTACAGCTGTCATGCAAATTAACTGAATAATCAATTCACAAGCAATCCATGTCAACTAATTCAGCACTGTAACGTCGCACGTAAGAGGCAGACTCTTAAGACGCCTCCTAAGGGACAGTTCAGGGAACACACTTAGAAAAGTAAACAACTTTGGTAAGATATATCTTAAGAATGTTCTTAGCGTGCTAAGAGTGTTCGTTATCGAGAAACCGGGCCCTGGACTGTAGCCTAAACATGGCACAAAATTAGATCTATTAGAAGATGCTGAGACCCTACCAGGTATGTGGATGCTAGGACAACTTTGGAAATACTGGGAGAAAAGATCAGCATTAAGAGTGGCACTCATCAGGATGATCTTCAGATCTGGCCTCTGCAACATCAGATCCTTCAGAATCAGCAACAGGAAGTCACTGGAAGGCAGGTGTTATACGATCATGAGACACTCTTTGATTCTGTGTGTACCTATGGATGAAATTGCATGCAAAACTTATTTTACCTCTCCTCTGTACGCTCATGAACCTCATCCACAATGACATGCGTGACACCTCTGAGCTCAGCATCTCCCTCCAGCCTCCGCAGAAGAACACCAGTGGTGCAGAACAGTAGTCTAGTACTGGAGGACTGGGCACATGAACAGAAATTCCACGTATATCTCAGTACACTACAGAGACAGCTTACAAGAAATGGAAGTTTACATATCCCACCAATTAGCAATGAACAAACTGCATATCTATTAAAAACATCACAATTAGTTACTGACACCAAATCATTTTTCCTTAAAATGAATTTCATTATTAACTGCCACAAAATGTTAATGAAGGAATTAATGGTCTGTTTAAGAGCTGCATCAAAGGAATACTGTGTGGTGCTATGAGCCAATAGGATTACAATAATTTTTTGTCTAACAGTGATAGAGATGTGGTGTTCACAGTGTCAGGTCCATTAATATTTGGAAAACAGAATTATTGTGAAGGGACATTAACTAATGAATATATAGTGTATACTTTAAGCTTTAATTTGAAGGTATTCATATCCAAATCAGAACAGATAATGTAAATACCCTCAAACTATGCTATAGAAAACAGTTAAGATGGCAATAACTTGTCCAAATATTTGTGGCTCTGAATGTACACTACTCACCATATGTTAGGGATATTGTTATTTACATGAGTGCTTTTCCTATTTGCTCTGAATTTTTATGAAATAGGTAAAAGTTCCCTTTGATATTACTAATAATGTATGAGAAGAAACACAATTTTCATTAGTTTAATATTTATCACCCCAAAATTTACACAATAACAGGGATAGCCCCAAATAACAAAAAATGACAATGTCAGTAGCGGGTGTTTCCACCATTCGCCGCAATGACAGCTTGACAGCGACGTCTCATGCTCCTCACTAGCCTCATGATGTTGTTCTGAGGCAATGTGTTCCACAGTTACACAGTGTTACACAGACCTCTGCCAGGTCACGTGGGGGTGGGGTACGATCATTCAGTCTCTGCTTCAACTGGTCCCAGACGTGCTCTGTGGGGTTCAGGTCAGGGGACATTGATGGGCAGACCATATGAGGCACTCCAACTTCCTGAAGTCCAATTCTGCCATGATGGGGTAGAGCATAATCATCCATGAGCAGAAAGTTGGGTGTGTGCTGGTGGATTTGAGGGATGATAATGATGGGTTCTATGATGTCTCTGAGGTAAGAACGTGCAGTGACCAAGCCATGTACAATAACCAAATCTGTTTTGCGCTAACTGGTGATGCTGCCCAGACTATTGTACCTCCTCCAGCAAAGCAAACCCTGGGGACCATGTTGACCTCAGCGTATAGCTCACCTCACCTTCTCCAGCAACACTGATTACTATCATTTCTGTGCAAGGTGACCAGACACTCATCAGTGAACATGACGGTAGACCACTGCTGCATTGTCCAGGTCACATGGTCTTGTGCCCACTGCAAACGTTCACGGTTTGTCTGGAAACCCTAGTACCCTCACATCTCGTAAACGGCCCTGCAGCTGTGTGGCAGTTGGATAACGATGTCCGAGTGTGTAGGTCCTAAATTACTGGTCATCGTTGCGGACTCCTCTCCTGGGTCTGTCATGAACTCCGCCAGTAGTTCTGTGTCTTGATGCAAGTCTGCTGATGACACTTTAAAACACACCAAGTTCACAAGGAACTTCTGAGTGCCTGCCACAGACCCAAAGTTGCGCCATGGCCAAGTGACACAGCTCTTCCGTTAAGTGACATCGTGTGTTCATGGCTGTTTGAATGATGAACTTGGAATGACTTACTGACAATGCCAGTTTTTTATACCCACAGAATGTTGAAATTGATTCCACATTGAAAAGGGTTGTTTTTAGGTATTGGCCCCAATATAAGGCACACCTGTACACAATGAGACCATTACAATGACATGGAAAACACAATATGAGGGGTGTCTATCACCCCAATACAATTGTCTCCCTATCTCAAAAATTTCTGAAGTGATACAAAAACTGTATGTATGTCATCCAACAAGTCTCTCACAATATCCCTAACTTATTGTGAGTAGTGTATATGTGAATACCAGATAAACTAAAGACTTACCCGGACAGTCTCTAAGCGTATCTGGTAACCTGTGGAGTGGCCCAGAGCCTCCGCCCGTTCCTGGGCAACCCTGGTAGCCACAGCAATGGCAGAGATGCGCCGTGGCTGAGTGCAAATGATGTTGGCCACACCCTCGATTTGCCCACTCAGTGAATCATCCAAGATAAACTGGGGGATTTGGGTGGTCTTACCACACCTGAGTTCAAACAGATAAGCAAACATTAGTCTAAAATTGTTTCTAGACCACTTTGTAATGTCATCAGTCTAGGAATATTACTAAGCTTTTCAGGCCTACCCAGTCATCCCACTGATCACTAGAACCTGACTCTTCTCCAGAGAGTCCAGAATGTTCTCTTTCTGTTCCCACACAGGCAGCTTGTGTCTCTGCTGCTGCATGGAGCCATAGCGCCTGGAAGACTGAAAGACAGGAGATCCAACACAGAAGGCAAAGTTATATAGACTGCCTCTGGAACTACAAGGAGACAAGGTGTTAGACGAGAGACATTTGCAAACTGTGTTACCGGCTTTCTCTTGAACTCCCTGCACAGCCTCTTGTTCTCCTGCAGCATTTCTTCTTCTCGTATTGCAGCATTGTTACCAATCTTCTTCCTGAAGTTCACATAACTCTCATTCTCCACAGGAACGCATTCATCGTTGGCTTCATCATATTCCTCATCTTCATCTTCTACATCCTCTGTGTTGAAATAAACACAAGTAAACACAAAAAGGTCTTTCAAACAGGATGTGAATTCTGAAAATTCAATTTCATGACATTGAAAGAGTTTGCCTCTTTTAAAAAGTTACATTTTCAGATGGTACTTTTTCTTTCTCTTACAAATGTGCCAATTTAGGGACAGTCTTTCTTTTGAGAGAAACAATACCTTGCATTAAACAAGAATACAATACCTTCAGTAGATTTTACTCTGAGGCTGGTGTTCTCTGAGGCTGGTGTGTTTGTTGACCTGGACGTATTTGTAGTGCTACTCGGTGTAATGTTGTCTATGTTGCTCTTAGTGTTCCGGCTCTTGGTTGTGGTGACTGAAGGTGGAGCCAGCACAGGGGGTGGGGAGCTGTATTTGTGATGAGAAAGAGAAAGAAGCTCACTGACTGGCCCATCTTCTTCAAGGCAGGAGATGAGAGTGTAGACCACTGGCTCGCCCTCTTGTGCAGCGGTAATTGACTGGCTGAAAAGATATTCGGTCACATTAAGACGTCCAGCTCCAGGCACTGCTTCATCGGTTGTACTGAAGGCAACTAACGGTGGCTCATAAGGGTAGCGGCTTCCTGGAGGAAAGCGGACCTCCAGCTGGTAAACAGGGGGTTCGAAACTGCTAATACCAGGCCTGCTGGGTCCATAAGAGTCTCTGTGTTCACTGGACTCTTTTTGGTGTTTGAATTTGCAGCGGCTTCCGAACTTACATCCTGAACCTTTTAGGTAGAACTTACACAACTGTGTGGATGAAGATCCTGTTGGGTGTCTATCCTTGTTTGAATCAGAAGAGCTTCTTTGGCTTTCAATCAACCACAGAAGATCCAAATCAATAGTCCAGACACGGTTGCTGATTCGCTCTGTAAAGCGCTCGCCATAGATTGCAGTTAGTGCAAGGGCTTCCTCCTGGCGAAGAGCCGCACATTCCTCTCGTGAGGGAGGGTCAGGGACCTGAGGGGCGAGGGCAGAGGAACCAAAACGCTCAGCAAATACCTGAGAGAGGAGGAACTCTAGCGTCGTTCCCACTTCACCCTGTCCACAGCCCTGTCCCACTTCTAGGGCTTTCCTGCTCCGATCACGGTCAAAGCCATACCTACAACAAGTAAATGTAAAATTGATCATATATCCCTCTCTCAAACTATGGTTGTCACACATATAAAAAACACTTTTCAAAAAGAATCACACAATTTTGCATAGGCTTTTACAAAGTCTGTCTTTTTTCCTGCTGATGTTTGTATAGCCTTCAGGTCCACTTGTCTAACTGGCTAAGTGACACTCCGATTCTTATTACAGCAACAGACCACCCTGCCTTAACCCAGACATGCCAATTTTGAGTTCCTTTCAGGCCAAAGTAGTGATGATTACTGGAGACTACAGAATTAACAATAATGAACTGTAGAAAGCCTTTTTTTCATCCAAATATAGCTTAAATATAAAAAGACCACTGAACACTGGCAGAAATACATCTAAATGCATTTGTCCATTAGGCTCTTTATGTATAAATGATACCTGCAGTAAAAAATTACCCATTGTCATCTTGCAAACTAACCAATAACAGCTAATACAAAATTTTTATAATAGTAATGCAATACTGTTGCCAAGTGGCTAAAATATAAAACTTGTATTGTACAGTTGATTGGAAACTGGTAATGCTGTACAGACAAACTTGACAAAGCAAATTCTACAAACCCTACAGCATAAAACACCTTAAGACACAATGGAAGCACAGAAACAATGAGTACCTGCTGAGAGTGCCTAAAGCAAACAGGGAAACAACCAGCTCTGGTTTGACGGGTGTCTCTTCTTTATAATCTTCTTCATACACGCTGTCCTCTGCACAATCTACTCCATCATCATGAGTGCTCCAGAACTGACCTTCCTCACGATGATCCAGCTCATCATACTCCTCTTCTTCATCCTCTGCCTCAAAGTCTGAGCCGCTTGGTTCAAAAAGCAAAACAGTCATTTGATTATCTGAGTTACTGACAAACAACACAGAGACAAATATACTGTCAAATAGACTGCAGCAGCTGGTGGCCTAGTAGTGAGGGCGATCAGATTGTGGGTTTGAATCCCAGGACTGCAAGTGGCATCACTGAGGGTACCCTTGAGATAAATACTCTCCACACACTGCTCCACATCTGCCCCCTGTTGGTGGCTGCCCACTGCTTCACTTGGTGAATGGGTTAAAGGTGGGGCAAGAATTTCACATTGTTCACACTGTGTGGTGTGGTGTGGTGACTCATGACTATAAGGGGGCACTTTTTTTTTTATTTTTTATAATGAGGATGACACTGATGGTCCCATGCTGGTCCTATTAATCAACCATATGCCAGTAGATGTTCAAATTACACTTTTCTACACACTAACCTGTTTGGAGTGGTGTATTCCTGATTCTGAAGTTCTCTCAGTAATTCCTTTACTTGTAGCTGGTTTTCTGATGTCATGTGTATCTTCTGTAGTGGAAGATGAACTTGCTCTGGTCTAACTCGATCTCGTCGGTCCTCTCCTTGTCTAGGGCCGCCTCTTCCATTATGAGAAAACTTGGGCAAACCCCGCCCTCTGCCCTGTCCCCTGCCTCTACCTCCATCACGGCCAGCGCCTTGAAAAGATGCACCTCCTCTGCTTTTGGTCTGTGGAGGTTTGTGGGAGCGACTTGGCCCAAGATTAAGACTGAAATCCTCATCATCATCCCAGCCACAGGCCCCTTTCCGTCCTCCACCGCCGCCGCCTCCTCCTCCTCCTCCTCCTCCTCCTCCTCCTCTGGGCTTATTGAACCGTCCTCCACCCCGATTGGGTTTTCCTCTTCTCCTTACGCTCATAACTTGCTGCTTTTTCTGAAAGAAAGTGGGACAAACTAAGAGTCTCACACACATCCATTTGTAAATAACTGAGATAAGAAGTACAGTTTTTTATAACATTTAAATGTTTAAAAGTATTCAAAAAGCAGTTGATGTGTAACACAGTGTTTTATAATGACAATATTGCAATTATGAAGGAGTGCTTTTTATTATTTTTTGTTTTTAATTAAACCCTTCAGCTAAGCCATATGGACAGAAATATGGCAAGGCTTGACCATAACTCCAACAGGGACTTTAATGACATTACATTCAAATATATAAATTATAATATGCAGTTGGTCCCCTCTTTGCAGATATAACAATCTACTTGGAAGGTTTTCCACAAGAATTTGGAGTTTCTGTGGGAATTTGTGCCCATTAGTTCTGTAAATCATTTATCAAGTTAGGCACTGATTTTGAACGAGAAGGCCTGGCTCACAGACCAGACAAGTTCTTCCAAACTGAACTTATTCAACCATGTCTTTATGGAGCAGGAATAGAATGCTGGATGCTCTAAGCTGGAATAGAAGTGGTTCTTCCCCAAATTGTGTTGGAAGTATGGCTTTGTTCAAAATGTCTTGGTCTGCTGAAGCATTAAGACTGCCCTTCAATGGAAGTAAGCATTCTAGCTCAAATCCTAAAAAAAAATCCCAGCTGTCCCAATACTTCTGTCCTTGTCTTACATTACTCACAATACTTATTTCCATGTATAAGCGATAGGAACTCAGAGAAGGTCTTCCAGCAGAACCAGTTACATCAGCTGCACAGCTGGTATATTTTTAACGCAAATGTTTTGTCAGAACGTTCAAAATATCTCAGTGGCAATTAATTTCTATTTAAAATGAATATTATGAGTGTAAGTAACGAGATGGTTAGCCCAGGAGCTAAAGGATAGTTTGACAGCCAAGCCCTTTTCCATCAGGTACTAATGACTGTGAATACCCAGGTGTAAAAGTAACATTTGCTCTATAGAAATGAACAGAACATTTTTAAAATCACTCACAAATCATCTGTTTAAAGCGTAGTGGACCGCTGTCCGCTGAGATCAGTTTGAGAGTAAAGAGAAGATGGGTTTGATCCACATCGTTTAGTGCCTGTGTCAATTCGCACATTTCAAATTAAAAGTCAGTGACATTTTTTTCACTGACAAATTTTGTATGTTTCTTGTATGATTTTTTGTTAATTCTGAGCAAAATTATTTTTATTGATTTAGTTTGGAGCTACAACGTGTGAAATATTCTCAGATATATTATCATTGTGTGCAGTTTACTGGTGCATTACAGTGTGCATACATATATGTATGTCTCCTACATACATACATATCCAAGATAAATCTATATATAGATAAATAAAGAAATACATTCCTGTGGGATTAATAAAGGGTTTACCTTAAAGACTAGGGCTATCTGAAATGACTGTATATTCGCTTACACAAAATACTGTCCCAATACTTTTGTCCATATAGAGTATGAAAAAGGTGACTACTTGTCTGTATGCGTTTTGTTGTTGCATGGTTGTTTCTCCTGAAGAGTCCGTGCTCCCCACCCACATTTTAAAATAAAGGTCATCCAGCTACAAACACAGAGCAACACAGTCAGAGCTGGACAGCCTTCAACAGAGCACTAAATTAACTGGCCAGCACAGCTATGAGTAGGTCAAATACCCTGGGCAAAGGTAATGTTCACCAATTTTTTTAAAAATTAATTACCCTATTATTTGGGAGTTTACACGTGTGTTTATTTTTTAGCACCTAGCCAGCTAACTGTTGTTACAATCTATCTCTCTTTTTTACCTGTTTGTTTTGAGATTTCTAACATTGTGGTTTCTAATTATGAGTGTCACCTGGCAAGCCTGTTTAAAAAAAATGTCTAAGACACAGGGCAAAATGAAACACGTTGCTAATGCTAATTGTGTTACTTAACCTTAGCTATCTCCCTTAGCTGTAGCCAAGTGGGGCACTGGGCACATGACCCTCTAAGACCTAATGTTAATAACTAGGACAACGTCTTATGATATAAAAAATCAGTTTGGGTTGCAGTGTTAATCAAACACAAATGGAGTCCAGTGAGTGTGTTAACTGAGTGTGTGATTTTATCTGCACTTCGTTACTCATCCAACCTGGTTCTGAAATGAAATCTTATCTTGCTATTTTTTTGTGCAACAGCTGAATTGATAACAGCTCTCTCCGTCACCACCGGGGCTGCAGCTGTGGGATTTTTAGTCTACAAAACATTTTTCTCTAAAGCAAAATGTGTGAAACCAAAGGTGAACCTGGATTTCCAGAAAGACAACCCCAAAGTGGTGCATGCGTTTGACATTGAGGACCTTGGTGATAAAGCAGTGTACTGTAGATGCTGGAGGTCTAAAAAGGTAAGACTGATAGAATCCTACTAATGAGGAAATCTGTTTGAGTCTAAAGTGTTTCTGATTGTCTTTCTGAAGTGAGACATTTCGCATTCATTAATACTAATGTTTTATTTAACCAGATTATTGGGTAAATTGAGCAGACTACCGTATTACGCCAAGCAGACGTAACATTTTAAACATGGATAGAATGAATTTTTGTGTTATAAGCACTTGTCAAGGGATGGGATGCAGTAGATGTATAATGAATGGTCAGATCTTAAAATGCATGTTTTGGAAGTGAGAAAAATGGGCAGCATCTCCAAAATAGCAGGCCTTGTGGGGTGGTCCTGGAATGCAGTAGATAATACCAGCCAAAAGTGGTCCCAGGTAGGACAACTGGTGGACCGGAAACATGATCATGGGCCCCTAAGGCTCACTGATGTGCAAGGGAATAAAAGGATGGGCCTAAATTACTAATAAATAATTTAAAATAGATTTAACCTTAGCATTGTGCAGTTCTCAGGTACAAACTGCAAAATGCAGTTAGTATATAACCGGAAGGGCAGAAGAGTAGTGTAATTTCTGAGGACCTTTATGCATAGTCATACTGGTCAGAGTGCCCATGCTGACACCTGTCCATTCCTGAAGGTGTTTACAACAGGCACACCAGCATCAGAAATGGACCATGGAGTAGTTTTAATAAGATCGCATAGACAATCATGTTTTTCCCCTCTCAGAATGGTATGTAGATCTGGCAAAGGCACCGTAATGTTGTCTGTGAGGTTTTGATGGGAAAGCTCAGGTCTTGGCATTCATGTCAATGTTACTTTGACATGAACTACATATCTAAAAAAAATGTTAATGACCGAGTACACCACTGCAGTGGACCTATGTAAAAATTAGGCATTTGGTTTTTAATGAATTGGTTAATCAGTGTATTTCTAAGAGTTGTCTTACCTTCATTTGTCATCTTTGTTCATTTCTTGATGGCATGTTAAAGGTCAGGAATTGTTTAGGACACATTTAAAAGAAGTTAATTGGTGCATGCTGTAATTAAACGGTCTAATGTGTTTGTCTTGCAGTTCCCATACTGTGATGGTGCCCATGCAAAACACAATCAGGAGACAGGAGACAATGTAGGCCCCCTGATTATAAAGCGCAAGGAGGCATAAGCGAGAGCAGTCACATACTCAGGGTCGCCGCTGGTCATGAATGCACAGCAGTCTCTGCTCATTAAAGGTGTGAGAGAGGGATTAGTACGTATTTGCCTCCCGTGTGCTTCTGAGCTGATAAGTTTTGATTGTGTGTGTGTGTGTGTGTGTGTGTGTGTTTGGGTAATACATGGCTTACTTGTGCCCCTTGAGAATGAACTTCTTAACACATTAAGAAAGTTAATGTTAACATCTGTCTAACCTGTCTTTTGTCATGCTTCCCAGTGTAGTTTTATGTGTTTATCAATGTGTGAGTTGTTTGTTTTTAAACAAATGAGGATTACAATCAACAGTTGAATACCTGTTTCATTTTTGAGTGCAAAGCACTTCTTTTATGAACTGGTTTTCTGGGCTCACTGGACAATACCAGTGCCCTCTTTCCAGCTGCTGTCTGGAATATGTTCTGACCAATAAGCTTAAAGATTGGTTACTTTACCTGTATGGACAAAAGCACTTAATGGTCTACCTTCGAAAGCCCTAGAAACACTTACTCAAATTACTGAGCTTAGTCTTCCAAAGCACTTAATGGAGATCTTTAGAAAATGGTCCACATTTGAAAGCCCTAGAAACATGAAACAAATGACTGAACTCCGTTGAAAAACAAATGGAATCTGTTTGTGTTGGTTCTGATAAGAACCATAGTTCAGTGAAAATCTAAACGAACAAATTCACCCAAATACAGAATGGATTGTTAAAGCTGATTTAGTACAGAGTACAAGCCATATTTGAGGTAAAGTCCAAGTCAGAAAATGAGCTTAGGAAAGATGGAGAGCACTGAAAATACTTCTTGACTAGAGAAACGCTCATTGTTTTCTGTGGCTGCCTGATCATATTTAGATTAAAGTATATGATTGTTCTGCAGATCAGATTTGAAAAATCATGATTGATTATACGAAAGGACAAAGAAAACCTGATTTGTATGTGTAATAAAAGCCTAAGAGAGGTGTGGCCGGGTTTTTTAACTAACACTAGTCTGTAATGTAATAACAGTTCAAACCAACTAGTCCCAACTCATGTGATCGAGTATTGCCAATAAAGATTCACGTGTGACCTTAAATAGTAATACTAGTGGAAATGTGTTCTGGAGTTACAGTGCAGTGTGTGAAATCTATATTTGAGGCGCTATCACTACATTGTAAACACATTTGTTGATGCTTGACTTTTCTCTGACAGATATGATTGTATGATTTTTGACAGACTGTGTAATTACCTGTGATTTACCAGTACACACTTGTATTTTTTTTTTTTTATGATTTGGTAATCGGTGTAATACCTGAAATGTGGTATGTTCTTCTGTACTATTGTTGGTAAGCTAAATCCAAAATACCTCCATTTGACTTTTTTTTTGTTTGTGTTTTCTGTAATTACACTTGTCCACAATAAATCTGTCAGTTCTGTCCATTACTTCCATGTGCCTGTGGTGAGTCAGTATTTCCAACACTGGGAAACAGTATTAACCTTTTCTTGGAAAGCAGTGGTGATGTAATGGCCTGCCAAAAACCAAACAAACAAACTTGAAGGTAAAGTCTCGTGTGTATGAAAGGCCATTTGTTGTCAACTTGACAAAGTATGTCAATCAACTGATCACATTTCTTGTGTTCACATATTTATTTTTTGGAAACTAGTTAAGCTTC
>JBBMFX010000141.1:12477241-12489415 GCA_037832545.1 Rhabdalestes septentrionalis
CGGGTTGCCTGTTTTAATGCACGTGTGTCATCATTATACCAGGGTGCTGATTTATTTTCTTTAATTTCAATGAAATCACTCACACTGAACACATGTAAGTGACAATTAAAAGTTTATTTGTATTTTACTGCTCATAAAGGCCAACAGAAGTTTATGTATCTACACAATAACAATGGTATAATAGAAAAAAGTATTTTTTATGAACAATTTATTACAAAAAATGAATATCATATTTAAAAACACTGGATCCAGGCTGTATGTGGAAATCGTGAATGAAAAAAACACTAAATGTGCAGGTTTCATTTGTTTGATTCATTTGTGGTAGTCCCAAAAGCAGTTATTGTGCTGTGAATAGCAGAGGCGGACATTGCATTTCTTGCAAAGCATGTTTGTGTAGCCTTTAGCACAGTGTCTGCACCGTCCTCTGTCGGTTTTGATGGGAAAATGTCCAATCATGTCCTTGCGAACTTCCTTTGGAGGGTGTGCATTTGACTTTTTGGGCATTTTGGCAGCTGGAGAACCTTCATCATCTCTGAACAGCCTCTTGTGGGAAGTCAAGGGGCTCCCCCTCAATGACACTGGGCTTGAAGATGGTCGCCCTCACTCTGGCACTGATACACCTGTGCCGATCAGGATAAGAGATGATGCCAACTGGGCCTGAAACAGTCTCCTGTTTAGCACCAGTTTCTTTGGGATATACAAGGCGTTGCAGTCCCTTTCGTACAGGAGCCAAGCATTGATCACAGCTAGGATAATGTGTGCCAGAAGATGTAAAGGTACCAGCGGCAGGACTTCAGTGGTAACTTGTATTTTGCTGCAAATTAGTCTAACATATCCACTCCGCCCACAACATCCACTGACAGTCCAAGTTCAGATCTTGCCCGCATTCCGTTCACACTGCCTTGGTACACATCAAAATCACAAAGTATACCAGAGATTCCAGTCCTTACTCACAGCTTGAACCCACATGGGTTTGGCTTGCCACGCATGTACAGTTTGATGCTGCTGAATTTCCCCCTGAAAGGGATCATCATTTCATCAACAGAGTTATGTTCCTCAGGGACCCCCTTTAGGCATTTGTCTCTGAAAGCATCAAGTCATGGTCTGAGTTTCCAGAGTTTGTCAGCATTTTGTTCCATCTCAGACAGTTAGATTCTTCACAAAATGTAATGATGTCAAAAGAGACTGGAATCTGTTTCATGACATTACACAAACTTCTGAAAGTACTCCAGTGGTGTGCAGAGGGATTGGACACCATTAGTGACATCCTGACCAGAAAAAATCAGTACAGGGACTGATTAAATTCTTTTTCAGTCAGCGATACCTGTCACGGGGCATGGTCTGGGAATCAGGATGCCCTGCTTCTGTGGATGATGTGAACATCAGATGTTAGGTGGCCATTGGGTAATTTATTTTCCTTGTCCACTTCACAGATAAATTCATTCTCCTCTTCATCACTTCAATCTGATTCAAATGACATTTCCAAGTCACTGTCTCCATTCTGGATGGCCTCAATAGTATCCTGGACACTGTACCTGATGTGGCTTTTCCTGGTTTCAGGCACTCTGAAAGTTACAATAACAGTTTCCAGGCCAGGTAATTGCAATGCAAATTAATTGTAGACAACACAACACAAAAGATTCACACATTCCAGAGATCAGCAATTGTATCAGGTATACCTATTGCTCCCTTTGTCATGTTATGAGCACTTATACCCCCACCTCCCATAACATTATCATTCAAAAAGCAGTTATTTGGGCAGCCAAGCAGAGCCCAGGAAAAAGAGAACCAGCACTATAGTATATTTCAAATCATGCTACATAAATCTTTCACTCCTGTGAAACTCAATTCATTACTTATTCTCATCTCCTAATTACTAGTATAATGCAATACACTATATTAGTACAACAAAAAGTTGTATTTTGATTCAACGTCAAAATTGTAAAATAGGTCAAAATTGTTGCAACATTAAAAACTGATCAAAAATATTACAAACTGATAAAACAGTAGTATTTATCCTAGTATTTTCACCATCAAACAAGTGGAAAGTAAACTTCAAGTGCAAGGTGCACACCCAACATTTGCTACTCCTAAGACCCACTGTTGTAAAATTGCAACATGGACAAAACAAGCTCAAAATCTCACAATGTCAGTATATTCCACAATGTCACAAAATCTGCATGATCTACACATATCAATTATCACAGAAAAAATACTTAAAGCTTTTTACTTGAGTCTTGATTTCTCCTGTTCAAAATAACAAGATGATGTTCTCCATGGCAGGCTCCCAGGTTGTTTGACTTCATGGCCAGATAAACGGGCCTATTTACAAATTTTACCATCCAATAGTGTTGCAGAGCTGAACAATAGGACATATCAGTAATGTAAATGAGGTTTTAAAAAGAAAAAATGGGGCAGGTTTATTTTTGTAAATTTATATCTGATGTAATATGACAACCGTAGGTCTCTGGGGATTAAACTACATAAATTCGTTTCCAACAGTAATAAAATGTTGAAATTAAGAAATGTGCAGAACATGACTTTGGAAGAGCCACTTATAGAATGAGCTTTGGGAGTACATAGGTGTGTATCCTCCGATGACTTGTGTCACCGGGGTGGGGGAGGGCAGCCCTTGGCTCACCACACCCCCTAAACCACTCTGCACTGAAGAGCGTACTGCGCACCTTAAATATGTCCGGACACGCCAGTAGGAGTTCAAAGTAATTTTTTTGTTTCGCAGGGGATAAAAACAGTCTTTAAAAAAAAAGGCAAAAAGTAAAAGTCCAGAAATTGATTGTTGGTTTCACAGTTCGAGGCCCACCCCTCTACTGTCCCATGAAGCCAATGTTCAAACCTGGTCCACGCAACGGACTCCAACTCCAGCAATATGCTAGCCTCAGCTCAATTGGACTCGTCAACCAGCTTCGAAGCTCTTCCCAGCCGTTCCCCTCTCCGCTCCGCGTTTGCACCTAAAATGAAAAACCTCTCGTCCCACCACGTGTGTCCCATCACCTCAATCACAGACACCTGTGTCTAATTCTGCTCACTCCTCCCCGCAATACCCTCTTTCCTAGGGAGCCATGGGGGCAGCCATCTTAATTTCTAAAGGGTATGCCCCATTACTCCCCACGATACACTACTTCCTTAGGCGCCAAGGGGGCGGCCATCTTAACTCTAAGGATGCGTCCCGCCCAAACCCTTCCCCTAGGGAAACTATGCCTCACTTTTGTTCCATCTCCCCCCCCATTCACCCTAAGCACCCGTGACACTTACATTACAAGGTTTCAGTCAAAGAACATGCAAATACCAGAAAAAGAGTGTTGTGTACAGTAACTTCCATCTTTGACTCACTGGAGCTCATAGCATGATTTTTCCATTGTGGGAAACAAATGCTACAAAAACTGTTTCAAGACAAGGTTGGCTGGGATGAGCCACTCCCACAAGAGATTAGAACATGGCTACAAGATCTTCAAAACATGGTTTATGTGAGAATCATAAGATGCTACATACCAACAAATTTCCAAGATGTCAAGTGGTATGAACTCCACCATTTTCAGATGCTAGCTTCATGGGTTATGGAGAATGTATAAATCTCAGAGCAGTCAATTGCAAAATAAAATTGGTCCAGTGGGAAGCAGTCGTGAAATCAAAGATTTATAGCAAGGTAAGAAAATGAAATCCTATGGTAAAGCAAATATATTGGTTTAGCTAAGTCCATTCTTAGATAAAAATGGTGTACTAAGGGTTGGAGGACATATGACAAGATCCAACCTTCATAAACATATTAAGCATCCAGGCATTGTGCCAAAGGCAAGTCATATTTCATATTTGCTCATCAAGCATCTTGAGGAGGTGCATCATCAAGGCAGAGGTATGACTATTAATGAGTTGCAATCTCATGGAGTATGGGTTATGCAGCAGTGTGTCTTCAGTTCAACATGCAGAAAGTACAGAAGACATGCACAAGATCCGAAAATGGCAGACTTACCAGAAGAAAGAATAAAAATGACACCCCTATTCTTATACTGTAGTACAGATTGCTTCAGAAAAATTTATGTGAAGGAATAAAAAAAGAAACTGAAAATGTATGGTCTCATCTTCACCTGTATGTGCTCTAGAGCTATACATATTGAAATGCTTGTAGACCTTACCACAGATGCATTCATAAATGCATTGCACAATTTCATCACAATAAGAAGACATGTAAGAGACCAAGGTGTGTTCAAGGTATTAACTATGTTGGTGCACATGGATAGTTCATGAATGCAGTGAAAGACCTGGTTCAAGAACAACTAAAGGGATGTGGCTTCTTTAATGAGTTTTCCATCAGCAAGCCACACGGGAGGTTTATGGGAAAGACAGATAAGGACAAATCAGCAGTGTTCTCACAGAAATCCTTTGATTATTCTTCAAAGAGACAAAAACTTTATGTAATGAAGGAAATTTTCATAGAATTTTCCTATCCTTTCAAGAATCCTAGTGAATACATTAAAACAAATGAGTTCCCTCTGGGTTGTGTGCATCCATGACGTATGTTTTTAGTTTATTCATGTTTGTTTTGTTGCTGTACTCCTTGTTTAATTTCTTAAGTGTATGTAAAGTGAATGTCTGTTCTGTATATTGTTTATTGCGTGAACAGTTCAACAGTGGATATAGATGTGGAAATAAGAAAAATGGATTGTGGAGGTGGTTTAAATGGGAAAGTTTATGAAAGAATAAATCTATCAGTAACTAAAGAACCAAGGTGTTGGGTATTTCTTGGAGGGAGTGAAACATTCTTTCAGGAGACACATGTACAAGAAAGCCTTTTGGAAAGGTTTTGAAACCAAAATGGCATTATCTTATCCATAATTCAAGACTTATGTCCACGTATGGTTTCTTTAGTGCATGAGAATTGAAAGAATCAGTAATGTATAAACATGGCTAAGAACGGTCAAATTTTGTAAACATATCTGTGACCCTGAGCAATTGAAAGATATGAAAATGAACATTCTGTCATATGTGGACATGCCCTAGAACACAGTGTGAAAAGCAGGAAATTCTTACTCTGCATTTCACCCATTCACCAAGCAAAGCAGTGGGCAGCCAAGAATGCAATGCCCAGGGAGCAGTGTGTGGGGATGGTAATTTGCTCAAAGGTGTCTTAGAGCAGTCTTGGGATTCAATCCCATGAAGTCCCTAACAACTAGGCTACCAGCTGTCCATCAGCTCAAGTAATTTTTTTTACCTGTCAATATCTTGCTTTAGAAGTGTCAGCACTTCAATATTGCATCTACCCTTTGATCATCAGAGGCTCTAAAATGCAAAAATTGAGACAGTCTCATAGATCTAGAGGTATTTTAACTGAATATATTCTTCTCTGTCTACAGTCATTTATATCACTACCTCATTCTATATGATCTTCATCTTAATCATAATGTAAGAACCTCCCCTCGTTTTTGTATCAGTCATGCAATTACGTCTGCCACAGCTCATAATTTTATTGAAACATATACAGAAATATCAACCACATTTATTACTCCATCCTCTCCAGCAGACCTAGATAACCTGAATGCTTTAAGAACTCTCTTCGATCCATACTAGATTAGGTCAAACCTCTAAGACATAAAACATCGAACACAAAATGCTGGCTCGCTGGTATGATGATTAAACACATGCTTTAAAGCAAAATGCACATAGACCAGAACACAAATGGTGATTGATTAATTTGGAATACTTCCACTCCACCTGGAAAGAGAGCATTGGAGACTACAATAAAGCACCATAACATGCTCTGCCTATCTCTCATTGAATCTAAAAAAAAAAAAAAACAGATTTTGGTTTATTACTATTTCTGAATGAACTAAGAACCAAGGAGTTGCAGAGCCACAGGTTCCTGCAAATCTTCTAGTGGCATTTTTTAATTGACATTTCCAATAATTAAGTAGAAATAATTAGACAAGAAATTCAATCTAGAAATTCGACTCAACCACATTTGCCACCCGATTCAGCTGACACAAAAACTGTCCAAATCTCAGCTTTAGTTGAGAACAAATCTTGCTGCAATTATTCTTTTCAAAATCCTCTACCGTTTGCTCGACACTATTCCTACAAGCTTGCTTAAAGGGGCCTCTCGTATCGGTATCAAGTGCTTCACTCAGTATTGGTTTCCTACTGAAATCCTTTAAATGAGCAATTATTAAACCACTGTTAAAATGCACATTGATCCTTATGAGCTCTCTAACTATCTCTAACCTTCCATTTCTATCTAAGATCTTAGAGAAAGTTGTTTACTGTCTGCTGACAAAGGATAATTATTTTACTACGCAGAATAGAAAACCTTGTCGGGAATCACTGGGGGAATGGGGAATTCTCAGCACCTACTAAAGTAAAATGTGATGTTTCAACAGGTTCTGTTTTAGGACCTCTTTTATTTAGTCTGTACATTGTGCCCTTATGGATGATTATTTAGAAACATGTGATTAACTTCCACTGCCATGCAGACAATAAACAGCTTTATATCTCTGCAAATCCCAATGATTAAATAAGATTAAAGATGTAAAAGACTGGATATAAAATAATTTTAAAAACTTCCTCTAACTCAATGCAGATAAAACTAAAATTGTAACATCTGGGTGCCATTACTGGCTTTTCCAGAGAGGGGGCACTAGGTGCTTAGTGATTTCATTTTTCTCCATAAAAAGATCAGGGGAAGCCAAGCTAGGCTACCACAAGCAGCAGAACCCCTTTTACAAAGTGAACCTGCTTGTTCCTTGTGCATGTAAGTAAGTAATTTGTTGTTCTACTGTTTTGCTTTGACTGTGTATATAATGATTAATGGGCACTCCACCAGCTGTGTGAAGCAGGTGGGTTTTTGTTCATATTTTTCTGTCTTTTCTGGTGTGTGTTCTTTGGCCGATCGTCTCTGGATTGAGGTATCTTTTCAGTTCTTTCCCTATCCGAAAGAAAGACTCCCCAGCTCCAGTGCACAAGCAGCAAGCTGTGGATGAGGAGATAAACCAGATGCTGTCACAGGGGATCCTCCACCCATCCACTTCTGTAGTTCTGGTAAAGAAGAAGGATGACAGAATCCATTTCTGTGTGACATTCGAACCCTGAACAGCAAAATACCAATGGTGGGCTTCTCCAAGCCATCGGTACATGAGGTTTTGGAATCCCTGTATGAGGTAGCTTTCTTTAGTACAATTGACCAGACAATCTGTTACTGGGAGATGGAGAAGAGCCCAGAAAGAATCACAAAAACACCTTTTACAACAAAACACAATCAGTACAATTCCTATGTCTTATTTTTGGGCATAAAAATGAGGTGATTGGCAAGTTCTGTTTTGTGTATATCGATGAAATCATGTATTCCAGAGATCTTGACACTCAACATAACCACCTACAGAGGGTATTATCCCTTCTTGAAGCTACAGGCCTCACTCTAAACCTAAAAAATTGACCATGTTCTGGGCCATATAGAATCAGTAGATGGGATTAGAACAGAGCAAGACAAAGTGGAGTCTATCCAGGCAATGGTTACAATGGTTTTCGAACTCCCTGGCTGGTACCAGAGTGTGCTGCTCCTTTGCACGCCCTGAAGAAAAAAGTAGCAGGATGGAGGTTGGAGGATGGAAGGCCAAACTGCCTTTGAGGACCTAAAATAGGCCCAGCAAAGTTCCCCTGTACTAACACCACCTGACTGTAGTCAAACCTTCAATGCCAGCAACATGGGCCTGGGGGCAGTACTTATCCAAGAACATGCTAACAGAGAACAGGGAGTGGCCTATGCATTCTGGCTGCTCCAAAAGGCTGAAGGTTAATACTCCGCCTCTGAAAAGGAATGTCTGCCGGTGGTTTGGGATGTGGAAAAGTGTCGGCAGGACTTGAAGATAAACCATTCACCATTATCACTGATCATGCAGCCCTAACTTAGGTATATAACCAACCAAACCCATCCTCTCCGCACACCAAGTAGGTACTCTGGCTGCAGGTCTTCGAGTATGTGGTACAATACAGGAATGGTCAATGTAACATCATTTGTCCTGCTGCTTTAGGGAAGAAACCACCAATGCACAGCTGGCCATGCACCAGAGCAGGGGCCAAAAGTGGCACATGCCTAGTGAATTGGGTGAGATGGAGAAGGCCCAAAAAGTCTACAAAATGCTGCAACCTCTGTGGAGAGAGGTTAAAACTTCACATCCAGAAATCAATAGAATAAATTTCTGTGTGGTGAATAAATAGCTATACAGGAAAACTCCCAAACCAGAAAAGGACAATCTTTCCCACACCATTGATAGTACAATGCCCATGACAATCCTCTCAGTGGCCACCTGGGCAGGATGAAAACCCTGAGAAGGCTACTGGATTACTGGCCAGAAATATGCCAATATGTCTGGGAATAGTGTAAGAACTACACCACCTGTCAAGCACACAAACCCTGCATTAGTAACCAGTGGTGGAGCCAGGGTTTATGTTTGCGGTAGACCTGATGGGGGCCCTTTTCTCAGTCTTCCCAACTGAATGCACATTTCCTGGTAATAGTGGACTACTTCAGCAAGTGGGTGGAATTGTTCTCGCTGCACTCTGCAAAAGCCCCTATTATTTCCAACATATTAGTATGAGAGATTTTCAGCTGTTGGACTACTCCAGGCTAACTGGTGTCTGACATGGGCCCGCAATTCACGTCCAAGCTCCTCAACTCTATTGGCCAGGGCACTCCACCTGCTGTGTGAGGCAGGTGGGTTTTTGTTCTTTTATTTCTGTTTTTCTGGTCAGTTATCTGTGGAGCAAGGCATCTTTCTGGATCACTACCTTCCAGAAGGGACCCAAGGGGAAATGTCAAGGGCAGAAGTTTCTAGGATATGGATTACCAAGCTTTACAGTGACGAACTCTGTCATTTATGATAACAACCTTACTGCAATATTATAAGGGGAGGTTTGTTACAAAGCCCTCCTTCTAGGTCCAAAAGCTACTCTTATGCTTGATCTCAATGGTACTTCAGTCTCTCAAGCATCAACTGCAAAGAACGTCTGTGTCACTATTGATCTCGGTCTTTCATTTGTTACTAAATTGACTTTCCTTCATCTACAAAACATTGCATTATATGTCCATGATGCAAAAAAAGCAAATATTTTCCAAAGATTTTTTATGGGGTTGAGATCTGGAGCCTGGCTAGGCCACTCCAGGACCTTTAAATGCTTCTCACAAAGCCACTTCGTTAACTGGGCAGTGTGTTTGGGATCATTGTCATGCCCAACCACGTTTCATCGTCAATGCCCTTGCTGATGGAAGGAGGTTTTCACTCAAAATCTGATGATACATATTCCTATTAATTCTTTCCTTTACACAGATCAGTCGCCCTGGTGCCTTTGCTGAGAAACAGGCCCAAAGCATGACGTTTCCACACCAATGCTTTACAGTAGGTATGGTGTTCTTTGAATGCAACTCAGCATTCTTTTTCCTCCAAACACGACGAGTAGAGTTTTTACCAAAAAGTTCTATTTTGGTTTCATCTGACCATATGACATTCTCCCAATCCTCTTATGGATCATCCAAATGCTTTCTAGCAAAATTCAGACGGGCCTGGACATGTAATAGCTTAAGCAGGGGGGCACTGCAGGATTTGAGTCAGTGTAGTATGTTACTGTTGGTAGCCTTTACTTTGGTCCCAGTTCTCTGCAGGTCATACACTTGCCCCCCCCTTCCTGTGACCATTTTGAGAAATTGGGTGGAGCCACAGGTTGAGCGAGATTATTAGTGGTCTAGTATGTCTTCCATTTTCTAATAATTACTCCATACCAAGTTGCTTACCTATTGCAGATTCAGCCTTCCGAGCCTGGTGCAGGGCTGCAGATCTGTCTCTGGTGTCCTTTGAGAGCTCTCTTGTCTTGGCCATAGTGGAGTTTGGAGTGTGAGTGTTTGATGTTGTGGACAGGTTTAATTTATACTGATATTGAGTCCAAACATGTCCCATTAATACAGGTAATAAGTGGAGGACAGAGGAGCCTCTTACAGAAGAAGTTACAGGTCTTTGAGAGCAAGAAATCTTGTTTGTTTGTAGGTGACCAAATACTTATATAACGTATAATTCTTAAAAAAAAAAAAATCTCATTTTGTCTCTCATGGTTGAGGTATACCTATGATGAAAATTACAGGCCTTTCTCATCTTTTTAAGTGGGGGAACGTGCACAATTGGTGGCTGACTAAATAATTTCCCCACTCTATAAAGCCTTAACTGGACTCTCACCCAAACACCTCAGTCAACTTCTCTTACTATAAAGCTTTGTGATCACACAGATGTCAATGTGCTGATTACTTACTTGTTCCTAAAATTATGAAAGGTTCATCATTGGAAAGAGCGTTCTCATATATAGCCCCCAATCTGTGAAATGGTATACCAAACAACATTTTGGACCCAGACACAGTTTTAAAGTCCAGGCTGAAAACATACTTGGTTAGTCAGGCTTTTTGTATCTAATGTTAGATGGAACGTGTAGAGATGGGAGGCGGTGGGCAAAGAGAATTCCAGTAAACTGGGACACTGGTGTTGTTGTCCCACCATTCCTCATGTTCACTCAGGTTTCTGATGGTGGAGTGGAGGTATGCTGGTGTCTCAGGCTGCTCTCATGTCCATCATACCTCTCGGTTCTGCCCTTTCTAGCTTGGCTACTCTAACTAGATACACGTGGGAAACTGCCCTTGACTGATCCCGGCTCTAATGTGAATTAAAGGTATCTAGAATGGTTGGATTGAAACATTTTGTATAAGAGCTTGAAAGTTTTTGGATAGTGTCAAGATAACGGACTGTTTTAAAGTTCTTTTTTATTTAAAACATTTTCATGAACGGCAAGACCCATGAACTATGCACCAGCCGTTGCCAATTGTCATCCGGGAGAACCAAAACTTGGTGGCTGTGTTTTGAAAAGACAAAGCTTCCTCCCTGCCACCTCCTTTCTACGATTGTGCCATTGACCTCCTACCATGTTCAATGTCCTCTCAGGGAAGACCTTACTCCCTTTCCCATTGTTAGACTCAGGCAAAGGCAGAATATATACAAGAGGCCCTAAAACATTAAGTTATTCAGCAACCCAACTCTCCCTTGGCTGCTCTTTTCTTCTTTCTTGGGAAGTAATCTAGAGATTTATGTCCTTCCATCAACTATAGAAAACTCAATCAGGTCACCAATAAGAACAAGTATCCACAACCATTACACAATCCTGCCTTTAAAATTTAATTGGCTCAATGCTCTTCACCAAACATGATCTACAAAACACTAAGCACCTCAAGTGTACTAATTGTGCAGTTTTCCTAGCATTAGTTAATGATGCCTAGACGCCAGTCCGCCTTCGCACCAGCTTGCACCAGCGTGCTCTTAGTCCGCAATTTTACCTAGATTTTAGACACTAACTATAACTGCTACTGACTTATTTTAACGCTTTAATGTCTATATTACCTGCTACATAGCTCATTTTTAACTAATCTGTAGCAAACCGCCTCTACCCAGCTATCCTTTTAGCATCACTAGTCGTGTTTTTAGCCCTTAGCCATTAGCCATTAGCCACTAGCCAGCTATTCTAGTTCCTCTCCGCTTCTAACTCAATTCCTAAACACCATGTCGCTTTTGTCTGCAGATGAGGACTCACTCGGGTTGCACTCAGAGGTTCTGGACCTGGAGACCGTGGAGATGCAGATCCGAAGCCTGCAGGAGTTGCTGGGCAGCAGCTGAGAACCTGGAATCTCAGGCCACCCTTTCACCTGTCCCAGGTTAGTCCTCGGCATGAATCTAACACTCCAACAGCCAAAACCTCAACCCTGCGTGTTTCTCTGTCCAGGCCCAGCGCACCTGAGGCCTGGGTGCAGATGCAGCGGCAGGACAGATGCCGGGATGGGATCTTTCGGCCACCGCCTAGAGATCGACCGATATATCGGTTTACTGATATTTGTCCCGATATTTAAGCATTTTACCATAATCGGTTATCGGTTTGTAATATCGGGTTTGCCGATAAACACCGCCATCTGGTGGGCGTTTTGAGAATTACGCGCATGATCATCATTTCAGCACAGCGTCTGAGGGGGAAACTGTGTGCAAAAGTAAAGTATACTTACTTGCTTTCCTATTTAGTAAACTTTATTAAACATAACAGCTATTAATGCACACATTAGATGTGTTACATAAATGACTGATATGTAGT
>JBBMFX010000141.1:12495225-12539714 GCA_037832545.1 Rhabdalestes septentrionalis
TAATAATAATAATAATAATAATAATAATAATAATAATAATAATAATAATAATAATAATAATAATAATAATAATAACGCCTCTGTGTACCTGAATGCTGTTGTAAGTCATTTTAGACAACAGGGTCAGTTTTGGCAGACCTCCCAGATTTAAAAGTGGAGATCTTTTTTTTTCTGGCAACAGTAATCCTAAAAATGAAGAAATCTGATCCAAGGTCTACGATCAGTTGTCTCTATCTTGATTGTTGTTTTTGTAGAACAAAGCACATTTTAGATTACATGTCAGAATGTACCACTCTTTCTGTATTTTTCTCTCTTAGTTATAAACACTAAAAAAACTAAAATCTATATATAGTCATGTATCTATGTTCCCAGTGTCAATATATGTAACTTTCTTTAAGCACTTTTGGGGCATCAGGTCTGTCTGTGAATTCAGTCAATAGAAGATCCCTGGTGTGTTCATTTCATCATATTCGCACCAAGCTCCAGCCTGCAGGGTTGAGATGAATGCAAGATGTAATATACATTCATCCTGAAATAAAGGCCAGCCTCTTGCTGTGCTTGCTTCAGGGCTATTAGTGCATTCGGTAAAGTTCTGTTTAGCCCTGCATTAAAAGGATTTCAGGTGAACCACCTGCTGTTTTCAACGATAAAAGGACTTTAAAATTTCTGACTTCAATTTGCCAGTAAAGCCCAGTAAATGTAGAAATGACTTTTAATGGGAATCAGTCTGCCTTCAAACTGAGTAAATTATTCTGCAAAACTTCTATAATGTCCCTTCTTCAGTGATTAACCATGGATGTCAAATATAACTAAATTCCAAACACAGTCAACAAGTTTAAGATTTGCAAAATAGTTTCTAATTAAAAGTGCACATGACTATTGAAGTGACTCATAAATGCCAAAGCACCATACATGATTTACTCCTGCACATTTCAGAGAGTGATTATGCCTTGTACTCAAATCTGCAGCAACAGTAATGACTCACGCTTCATAGTCGGGTTCAACTCAGACTTGCACTGGGCTGTAAGGCTATTTTTAAGTTCACTTGTGCTAAATAGGCAACATCATTTAAAAATTTTGCCTGCTCTAACACACCTGCCTCAGTTGATCAAGGGCACAACAATCATCCAGTGAGAGTCATAGTCATAGAGAAATAGTTTAACGAGAGCAGCGCTTCCTAATCTTATGACTGATTTACTGTGACCTGCTATTTAAATGACTTTAGATGCAAATTGGCTTTTTAGAATTGCAGAGACGTTAAGTGAGCACTTGGATGAGTTAGTTGAGCTGTAGACGCACAGACAGACATAGGAAAAAATGTTTCTGGGAGCACTGGAGATGAGAAAACATGAAATATCATCAATGGCTACAACATCTCAGCTGCTAAAAGGCAAGCAATTTGAGAAATGAAAGAAACGCAGTTGAAACTCCTTAATGAAAAAGGGAGTGATGGCAAAAAGACGTGAAGAGACAAATAGAAGCTTTCTTTTTGTGACTGCACCCAAGTTTGATCACAATAAGTAGGACCCATTATCTAGGCCTCCTGTCATGTGATGCTACCAGGGAAGGCCAGCACATTGTCACTGTACGGAGGAAACCTCATAACTCCAGTTTTGGTCTTTGTTGTTATTTTTTCATAAATCGATACTATTGGTCAATGAAAAGTGCTGGAACAAGTTACACAAAATTTGACATCACAGTATTCATTTATTTAGAATATACATCGTTTTTTGAGGTACCTGAAAAATAGCTATTTTTGAATAAAATTGTATCTTTTTTAAACAGACATGGCATTATTGGACAGTTCAACATGCTTGGAGGAGAACACCAGTTAACAGTTAACATCCATGTTGACGAAGATCATACTGGGGGAATTTGGGAAGAGGGGAAGGAGGGAGGGGCAGGGCCATCCCAGAGAGATAGAGGTTTAGGCCAACACTTACATATCTTCACCACTCAGGAAGCTTTCTGATAATAACAAATCTGAAAGAGAGCAATTCTCGTAGTCTAGAATATTCTCTGGTCTCTCTGGTGATATTCCTAACTTCTCCTTTGGCCACTGGCAAATTAATTGCTCATCCTTCTCCTTGGTATTAAAAAACACATTTTCATGGAGGCAGCTCGGGTGGGTAAACTGCTTCAGGGTGTCACTCTGCCCATATTTTTTGCCCATTAAGTAGTGCTGCTGCCTACAATGCATATTTATGAGATCAGGTGCACTAAAACCTGCAGCAACCTCATATTGGCACACAAAAAGGGTTTCTGCACACAGACTGATAGATCAGATGGGGCTGATATATTGTGCCCTGGTTCCACTGCAGACATTTTGTGAATACAGCAATAAGATTGTCTGTTGTGCATATGGGGTATTTTAAATTTGAAGTTCATTTCAAAGTTTGACAAAATGCATGTTTTTATCTTTACTTTGAACAGTGGCAAATCCTGTGTTGTTTTTGAATAATAGATAGTGACATGGTAGAGATGTCAATCATGTTAAAATAGCGCCTCAGTTTGACCCACCACTCCTCCTCTGAAAGCAGTTAAATTTATGACGTATTACCATTCAAGTCACAACTCAAATCTACTCACTATTGTTTCACTGAAGAGAATCAGTTACTGGAAAGCCTGATGAGCCACTGGTCGTTCTCCAGACCATTATCTGACCTTGGGATGTGTTGTTGAACTTCAATGCAGCAGTGAATGCACACTCCTAACTCAGTAATGGAGATGAGCTGCAGTGAATTAGCAAACGCTACTAGAGGACAGAGCATGACCTGTCTGGCTCAATAGAACATTTTTACTCGCATTGGATGCATACAAAGTGACTGCAATAAAAAAAACTGAAAAAAAAGAAGTAAACTGAGCAACAAAAACTAAATATCATCTTTTTAAAAAATCACACACACAAACAAACAAAGAATAGAATATTCTCATCAAGCAGAAAAGTGTCCAGGAAGGGCACTAAGTGCCTGTCACAGTAGCTCATGGGCAAACCTGATAGTGCTTTGCCTATTGACACAGAATAAACACTTTCCACTCTTTTCACTGAAAGTGGCTCTGGGATCATTCTGAATGAGTCTGTATTAGATGTCTATATGTCTATATTAGAAGCCCATAGATTCTAAACCATAACCAAACCATTTTTCCATTACAAACAAACCGACCCATTCAACGAGCCTTGCGACAGTGCTAAAAAGAAGCCTGCAGCCAGGCTTGCGGACTACGTAGCTGTTTTCTGATTGTTTGAAATGTTGTCATCAAAATGTGGATCACAATTTTACTGTCTGCTCACAACAGTGGCGATACAAAATAAAAACTAGGACGTCAACTAAGTAAGTAAGACAGTGAACTTTATTGCCATTCATGTTATACAACAGTACAACAACAGATGCATAATTGAACGAAATTGCGTTTCTCCAGAGGCTCAATGTGCAGACAAATGCATGCAAGACAACATACGGACTTTACTAACATTTCACTTCTTGCCCAGAAAGTAAGTAAGACCGTCTAAGACAGCACAAGGCAGCAAAGTACAAACAACAAATAATAAATAAATAAATAAATAAATAAATAAAGAAGGGCCAGCACAGTGCTGTCCCAGGTTGGGCGCAGGGTCTATCTGTTTTAAGTTTGTGTTTTCTCCCAGTTACTGTGTGGATTGCCTCCGGGAACACCAGTTTTCTCCTGGCACCAAAAATATGCATGCATTGGGGATAAGTCAGTAGAGCACGAGAATGGGCATGATTGATTGTCTGTCTTTGTATGTGGCCCTGCGACCTGCTGATGACTATCCAGGGTGTACCCCGCCTTGGGTATACCCCTGCCAATTGCAGCTGGGATAGGCTTCAGCCACCCCAGACCCTAAGTGCGGAACATAGGGGTAGATAATGGATGGATGGATGATGGAGAAGACATTACATTTAAACAAAAACACACATTGTTAGTGAGAGCCAGAGTAGCCGCTGACACACAGGCGTCGCAATCTTGCGTCAAATACAAGCAGTACAGTATTTAGGAGTTTCTGTGACTGCAGTATTGTATATGTAGCTATTTATCTTAAACTTTGTGAGAAATGATAAAAGATGATAAAAGACCACAATAACAAAAGCAGCTCTGATGGAAGAACTTTGCGCTGGCTCGACTCCATGGATGTGGTTTTGGAACAATGATTGGCCATAAACTTGGGGTGTGGGGGGGAGGGGGATGGGGGGGTGTATTGTGTTGCCAGCACATCAGAAACGCCATTACTGGGCTGAAATACAATGGAAAATCAAAGCGTGCTGAAAGTTCTGCGCCATACCAGTGTGGTTTAGGTACAGCAAGCCTCCTGTATGCCTTTAGAGGTATACCTATGAGTAGGGTTTGATTGTGCATTCATGCCAAGTCAAGAGTATCAGTATAGAGACCCCAGAAAAGGAAGAGAATGGTCATTTTATTGGAGGTATTCTACCAGAATACTCTGTTTTAAATTTTTTTTGTGACTCTGCCTCTGCTGCTAATGTACCTGAAAACAGTATTAGTATTATTCCATGTTGTACCAGAACAGATAACAAGCATAAATCGTTGCATGACTAAGAGCTAAGCCTGTTGATCAGCTCCCCACCTGCAGTGCCATTGAACTGGGTATCAGGGTTGGCTCTCTTAGAGACAGGCTGCCAGCCAGAGCTCCTGAGCCACGTGGGCACATGCATTTCATTCTGAGGCTGTGTGGTATCCATTTTCTTTCTGTTGCCATGAGGATGCACCACTGAAATTCAGTTATAGAGAAATTAAAGAAATGAATTCCACTTGCTTTAACAGTTAAACAGTAAAATTTCTAAACACAACTGTCAGCAATGAGGGCTGAAAACCTGTGTGATCAGAGGCATTTAAAAAAGACCACATCCTGTATTTTTCAAAAATGTTATTATATGTTGCTATAAAAAATCATTTGTTACTTAATCAGTTTCAAACATCTCTTTAAAATAAACAGAATGTTTCTGTTAGTTTTCCTTTTAGACTGTTCCTTTATGACCTCTCTTCCCGCCGACCCACCTCATAACAGAAATGAAAATGTTTACTAGACCTTGTTTGTTATAAGCTGTGCTATAAGCTGTGCATGAATCTTGAAAACCAGCAGGCTGAACACGTTTTAATCTTTAAGAGGTCTTTACACATACAGGGTGACATTAATTTAATGCAACCTTAAAATTCACAGTAAACATCCTGAAAAAATAATGTGTGACAATAAAATCCACAAGTGACAATAAACTCTTATATAAACAGTTCTTACACACAATAAAAAGACATTTCGCGTATGGCCTACCCAGAGAAGCAGGCAGGAATCCAGAATGTATGGTTTACATTAAAGCTACTCTATCACAGCCACTTTCAGAGCCACTGGGAGATGCTTGCTCCACACCTGAACAGGCTGAGGAGCAATTTTGAGCCAGAACAATGAATAGATGTATGTTTGTTTGTTTTAAAGTTGTTTTAACTGCTTAGACTTCGTAGCAAGCTCTTTCTTTTTTGAGCCTGAACATTCGTCTTTGATTTGAAAGCATATTAATGCAGTTGTTGCTTAAACAAATATAGTGTTGTGCCCACAAACCTTGCACATATCGCACTGTATGTGTAAAGAATTTACACTAATAATTGAAAGCCTCTCCGCCACCAAGCAGTCTCAATTATACTAGATGGAAAAAAGGTGGGGAAAAAAACATATAAATCCATTCCACCCTCTTCTCACACCACTTCTCTCTTTCTGTCTTTGTCACTCGCTGTTTTTTCTGTCACTCTATTTGTCTATCAGGCATTCTTACAGCTATGACTAATTAACGCAACAACAGTTTAGTACAAACATCTGAATATGAAAGACACATAAACTGTGCACTTTTCCCCTCTAAACTGTGTGACACATTTGACTGCCACACAAATCCAAACACTTATCTGCATAGCAGAAATTACTACAGTTTCGCCTCCAGCCCTGAACAAGTGAATGTAAACAGAGAAGAAACGGGCTTAAACTCAAACTTCCTCTGTTCTATTAGATTTGTATTTCTTTATTCCACAAGCATTTCCTGAGATTTTCTCTGCGCTCCACTGGGAGAGAACTTTTCTCGTAGCTCTTTTCAAAGTCAACTGCAATGGTCAAACACATCACCACTCCGGAAAGGGAAACAAACAGGGTAAAATGGTAGAGTTGTTTGATGTATTAAATAAATATAGTGTAAAAGTTGAGCTAATTATTCTAACAATGTTGCCAAGTGAATAAATATACTTTCTAAAGGGAACAGAAATATTGCCAAAGCACCCTAAATGATCTCTGACCCCACATTTATCACGGCCATTCTCTCTGCGAGGTGCTGCACATTTATTCCAGGTACAATGGCAGGAAAGTGTTTTGATTAAAAGCCAAGAGTTTGTCCCTTTAGTTTCATGCTCCATAAGTCTCTGGGCAAACAAGAGGGTATGTTAGCGCTAGCACTTTTCTGCACTGTGTCATTTGTAAATGCATGTAGGTGTTTATTTGGTCACCTAGACTTTCCAGGCCACTGGTCAATTATATTTGTATGTAAACAGAAAGGAGGATAGGCCAAGGTTGCTAAATATTGGACATTGTTGGTGTTTGTGCAGTACTTCACCGTCTAGGCCTGCAATTTTAATGGTAGGAAACATTTGTCCTCTTTTTTGCCTTACTTTTTGTTCTGGAGATCATGGAAATGCTTCTTCTTCTGCTTCTCCTCCTCCTCCACCTCCTCCTTCTTATTCTTAGTCTTATTCTCATACACTGGATTATATAATAACCAGTATATAATATCCATATCTAAGAATTTTCATCCCATGTTTTCTTTCATTCCGGGGAAATTTGGCACACACAGGCACACTCCTTTGCCCTCATTTCATTTATCCATTTGGTCCAGTGTGAGGGTGAGTTAATGGCCATGCTGAGGTACAGTATGTGTGCGAGACTGTCTGTAGAGGTGCTGATAGTGTTTTAGTGCCTCCTGCTTATTACCTTAATCTGCTCTCCCGAGAGCACAACCAGATCTCAAGGGACCAACATGACTGATCACCACCATGCATCACCATGCTGGAAGGTCACAACTGCTGCTAGTGTTTACCAAGCAAAATCAGACATCAAACATATTTGGCTGGTTTAGGCTGTAATTTTCACTTGCAAAGTCCAGTACATGGCTCTCCAGCTTTCTGTCTTCTCTCCCACATTGTTTCATGATGGACTGGTGTAAAAATAGTGGATACATACATGATGGGGAGGAAATGCACTTCTGGTCCGAGCCTTCACCTCTGCAAAAATCACGACCTCTTTAGATTCAGCATTAAAGTTTCAGCACTAGAGGGAGTGTGGAAGCACTCGGAACGTGGCAGTGATATTAACCTCTCCTTTCGTAATTACCGTCTGATCTTTATATGCCTCTGAAGATCATTGAGTCACCTGGAGGTCTTCGGTTGGTCTATAAAAGCCTTCTATCATACACACGTCCTTCCCAGTGGGCTCACCCAGCTGCAGAGAGTGTAAATCACTTCTGTCCTTTTATAAACGCTTGCAGAGACAAGCCCCAATGCAGTTTATTGATGAAGCTTGGGATAGCCGCTTTTATTAAAGCAGCGGAGGTGATTACACAGCAACCCCAGACAATAGAATATTAAACATGAACAAATACAGGGAGGACATGGAGGACATTCAGTCACAGTCAATATCACAAAGGGTTGTTTTGAGAGTCTTGGATGATTGGCATCTTGGGGGGAGCAATACCTGACTGAAATAAAGCCGGGGAGACAAAATAATAAAAATGTTAAAAAAGGAGGCCACGTTTTGAATCTAAATCTGAATGTAATACGCTATAAATCTGATAGCAAAACATTTCTCACATAAAATGGCCATAAAATGAATAACGAAGTTTGAGATTTTATGTAATGAAAGATATTAAATGTGTGCATATTGTGATGGGAGATAGATATGTATGATTACATAAGCTACATGTAATCCAGCTGTAGTTGTGATAACATGATCAGTAGTAACATGTTGCTGCATGCAGTGTGTAACTACACAGTTAGCTGGAACATTAACTATGCAGTGGGACTACATAAATAAACAAAGAATGAAATACTCTATTTATCTACAACTGCAACAACACATACTTCTGTGGCACTATCCCAGACACCAAATATAAAGTGGGACCATTCAGTCAATCAGTCAGTCAGTCAGTCAGTCAGTCAGTCAGTCAGTCAATCAATCAGTCAGTTTGTCTGTCAGTCAGTCAGTCAGTCACTCAGTCAGTCAGTGAGTCAGTCAGTCACAGTCAGTCAGTTTGTCAGTCAATCAGTCAGTCAGTCTCTCAATCTATCAGTCAAACTGTCGGTCAGTCTGTCAGTCAATCAGTCAGTCAGTCAGTCACAGTCAGTAAGTCAGTCATTTATCATTTGTTTGTTTGTTTGTTCATTTGTTCATTATTTGTTCATTCATTTGTTTATTCATTCATTCATTCATCCTCTCTTGGTGGAGGGTCCACCTTAGGATAAACCAAAACTCCAGTCCCACTCCTAATTGCTCAATACCTAGTGTTTCCATTATTTTATTTCATGTATTTGTTGTTGTTTTCATTCGCTGTAAGCCTTCATCTCAGTTTCAGTCAGTGAAAGAATGCATTGAAATAATAGAGAGTAAATCCTCAAATACGTACTCACAGAATACATACACAACCATTTTCATTATATCCTGTTTACATGCTTTAGGGCTTCTAGTGCTGAGCATTTGTCTTTTAATTTTTTATGAGAAAGATACTGAGACACCCAGTGCATCCAAATCATCCAAGCACATATTAAAGAGATAAACAAGCATGCATCAGCTGAGCTGTGTGCCAGGCACAGAAACTCCTCTCATGTTTGGGCGCACACAGCGTTGGCGAAACGTTATGCATACAAGAACGACACAGATAAGTCTCCTGAATGAACATGCTCGATTAGTGTGTTGTCTAAATAAATCAATAATAGAGCTTTGGTGTTGTGTTGAGTCAAAGCCTGGGCAGAGCATGGTCGTGCTGTGAATCCTCTGATTAGAGTAGATGCCGAACAGTGGATTTTTAAAAGTGAAGTGGATGGATGTGTCAGAGAGTTCCTGCAGAGTTGTGTGTAGTGTTTGTGAGGCACTAGAAATAGGTCAGGTAGTCAATAATCACTGAGGCCTCTCAATTACACGCAGATGAGAATGAGGTAACAATGATGAAATGCATGTAACCTCTCCTCTAGTCTTCCCTCGCACATGAACTCCCTTCTTCTCTACCTCGCCCTGCCTCTTTTCTCTTTCTCAGCCTCCGCTCTTGTCTACTTTTCACTCTTCAGAAGCAGGTAATATTTTATTAAAAAGAGAATGTTGGTCAGGTATGGAGAAACTTTAAGCATTCAATTTATTCCAGCCTTCAAAGTCCAGATTCAAATGTAATGCCAAGTTGGAGAAATACACTTCAATGATGACTGCAGTATTGTGCAATGCAACATAATACATTATACTATAACACAATGTAATATCATTCAGTAAAATGCAAACATACCGTAAAAGTATTGGTAAAGTCCTAGTTAATACTTTGTTAATCATGTTTTTGTGATGATCTCTTAGTTATTTCTCATTACTTAATCATTTACAAACTCTATCTATTAATATTTTGTCTGTGATGAATAAGTCCATCATTTGAATGTATTATGTTACTTAAGAAATGCTTAAGAAATTATTTATTAAGCATCTGTAAATAGCTTTACATAAATACTTTCCATAATTTACTATGCATGTATTAATATCTTTGTTCAGTATTTGGTAAACATTGTTTTACATTGTTTTATTATGTTACTGTTTAGACTTACATGAATATCTGTCATGGATGCAATATTTCACAGACCTTTATTAAAAGAAGTTTGTGTGAATAAATGCTTTACACTAACCAAAAGTAGAATGCAGGATAGTTGGATAGTTAAATATATTTGGGAGCTTTCTAAAGTGTGTTTGTCTGTGCTTTACAAAGTATTTACAAATAATTTATAATTTTTTTAAAAGGCATACAAAATACATTAAAGTCAGGAAAGCAGGGAGAGCCAGAAAATATACAATATTAAAATTGAAAGACATAAAATATAAATATGACAGGAAGACATGAAACCACACATAAAATGAAAAATATACAGGTGACAAAATTTGTTCGCTGCTTACTTCAAACTTGCAGAGAATAAATTGAATTTATGGTAACAACCCAAAAGGCACCAATTTTTTATTATGACCAGGCCTACTTGTATATGTAACCCAGAGTTACAAAATGGTACATCTAATTGATTTATATATCAAAACTTTAAATTAATTTCCTGACTCATTACAAATGTTACAAATGTGTATGCATGATTAAAGGAGTACAATTTGGTGATTAAAACTGGCAATTTAATTATTATGCAATTAATAGTAAAATCAATTTTAATAGAACAAGGGTGCTAGGTTTAAAATGCACAAGTGGATGAAAAATTTTGTTCTTATCAGAATAAAAATAAATATCGAGGAGGTAAATCATGATTAGACGAGTTCATCGGGCAGATCCGGGGTCCATCCCACACAAGCCGTTAGCACACTAGCCAAGAGCGGGTTAGAAGGGATTAGAAAACACAATTTCTCTGTTTGGATATATTTATGTGTATATATGGAAAGACAGAATGAGAGAGAAGTTTAATACAGAGGAAATTAAGGAATTGAGAGAAACTGGAGAAATAGTTTAACTTGAATGTAGACGGATTTGGTAAGGTGCTAATTAAGCTAACTGGCTAGGATTAGATTAATTCCTCCAGCTCTGCACAGTTGGACCACAGTCTAATATATGTGATAAGTGACTTATACCTGGTTAAGATTTTTGAATGTTGGTTTTGTATGTTTTTTTTTACTGTTCTGTTGTGAGATTTAAAAAATCTTAACCAGGTGTAAAATAAACTTAAGTAAGTAGTTATAACTCTTGAGTTAATGATAAGTAAGCTTTAACAAGTCATTTATAAATGCTTTGTAAAGCATAGAAAAAACACACTTTAGATGAGCTCCCAAAATATACTGAACTATCCAGTCATAACTCCTGAGTTAATCATGCATCCTGCTTGGTAAGTGTTTATAAAGCATTTTTCACACATAAACTACTTTTAAGGTCTGTAATATATTACATCTATGAAGGGCTATCATGTAAGGTTTAACAGTAAAGTAATAACACTAAAAAGAATATATGCATAATAAATGATGAGTAGTACTTAATGCTACTGCTTAATGCTACATTCAGATGCTTGATAAATCATTTCTTAAGCATTTCCTAAGTTAAAACAATACATTCATAAGATAGTTATTCATCACAGACAAAACATGAATAGATATGTTTATTAATGATTAACTGATGAGAAATATCTAAGAGATAATTACTAAAACATGATTAACAAAGTATTAACAAAGACTTTACCAATACTTAATAAATGCTTAATATGGAGTAGTTATTATAAAGTGCTACCCAGTAAAATGACTAACATATTAACGTGAAGCAGTGTAGATAAATACAAAATATGGCAACATACAGAAGACAACAGTATACCCCCAAAATAAAAGTTTGTGGCATGTACTTGGCATTGGCATAGTTAAAGGAAAAAATGTTTTGGAATTTATTGGTGTTTATATTCTGTGATGGTTCTTCACTGTCATAAATCTGATTTATGAAAAGGGATAATTCATGAAAAATCCATTGATATACTGTTTAGATTATGACAGGTTTTTATTCTAGATGTTTAGGGTAAGTGTTTGCATTTTAATGTTTAAGACTGTAATAGTTGCAACAATACATTTTAAAAGTGTTCACACAACTCAAAAATGTTCACACAACTCAAAAAGGACAGAATGGTTCTGTTTAATTTTGGTTCATGCGTTTCTCGAAGTTCCATGAACTCAAAATTTCAACTAGACCAGAATTACTTTTAGAACATTTTGCGTCGGTTTCCCGGGCAGGGTTTAAGCCTTGTCCTGGATTACATATTTCTGTGAATGAGGATTTTCCATAGAAAAGAAAAGGGTAGTACAAGACTAGGCTTAATCCCTGTCTTGGGAACCAACACATATAGTTATAAATCAAAGGATATAAATGCAATCATTGAATGGGATTGCAGTGAGAAAGAAGATGCAATACTTTTGATTTACTGTTTACCAAATGTGCCTACTTAGCACAAAAGTGAAGACAATTGATTGGTTATCTTGCACGCCAACTGGCCTGTTTCCAGGAACTCTGGTCTATGACTGGTCCTTAGGTTTCTACTGTTCAGTCTAGGTTCCTTGATTAATTATGTGAACTGATACATTTCAAATGAGAAAGACTTTCCTTGAGTTTACTTTACAAAGTGTCCTCTTTGAATTTTTGAATGACACAAAAGGGACTCTAAACCTCAACACAGTCTTCCCCTGCTGCCACAGCTGTTAGACTCTATCAAGGCTGAGCCAAAGTATGGAGAGCTGAAGTCACCGACAGGTGATCATTCATTCATGAGTGAGGTTTCATCCATGCCTTCTTTTCTGATTCCCTCTCACACACATTTCTGTATCTCCACCCTCTCTGGTCCGCTTTTTTCTCTGCTCACTCATTTTCCTTGTCTCTCTATTCACTTGCTTGCTCCTCATCCCACTTCCTTTCCCTGTCTGTTGTCCTTTCTTCTTTTTCTACAGTTCAAAGTCAGCACCACAGTTCCCGTATCATCATCTCTTCCTCACTCTGCTTTTCTATAATTATCTTTTGCTTTTCATATGAGTTTTGCTGAACTCAAACTCATCCTTATCTCATCATTCCATCTCTTTTCTTCTTTTTCCCCTTTCTTTCTAGCTCCCTGCCATTTCTGCACTCCCCCCACACCTCATCGTATCATGATTGCACAGCTTTAATACATATAGGCAGAAATAAATGGCATCTGAGACCTGTGTGCAGTATCTGTGGGATGTGGCTGGGTTAATAATGAATCTGCTCATTCATCCCCATTCAAACAGAACTGTGTGTTCTGGCAGGGCTTCCCTCTCCAGCTGGATACTGGATACAAATTAGTTGTATTCATTACTTCGGGAGTCTGTGATTACTCTTGGCCTTTTGTCATCAGGCTCTTTCGCTCATAACAGACAGACTAAAACTGTTCACATGGCCATTCTTCGCCCTGCACACAGGCTGCTCACCTCTCTCCGCAAGGTCATGCCTATGAATGAGATTTGTAATCACATCATGACTTTCATGTAAAATAGCTTCATTAAAAACAAAAAGGACAAACGGTTCAGTGCTCAGATTTGGAAAGGGCAGTTCATAACACCCGACCCTTCACTGCACTGTCCTTTCCCCCCAGTAGTTAGTTCCCCAGTAGACATTATTTCCATGTTAGCTGCTATGACTGCACACATCCAGGCCTGCAGTGACCATTCTGTGCTGTCACAAAGACAGATAGTTTAGCGAAGATGCGCAGCATTGGAATACATTACAATACATTAATACAAAGATTCCTGCCAAAATCAATACTTTACCCCTTAAACTCCAGGCTCGGTTTTAAGGCTCATTTTTCAGTCATTTCCATGAATTATTCCAACTAAAACAATGCTAAGCCTGTTCAATGTGGCTGAACCTTTTAAGGAGTGAGTACTTTACAACAATGCCATACCATGAGAGAGTTTTTCCTCCCCGTCCTTTTCGAATTGTACATGAGTGTTGTAGAAATGTCACTGTTCGCTGAAACAAAGCGCCTGAGGGTAATTCTGGTGTCATAATACGAAACTCTCTGTTCTCCAACATTCTAATTAACATATTTGTGATCGTTCTCCCCATGGACCGGCCAGAGCCCATCACATGCTTCTGATCATATTCTTAAAAGGGTTAAAGAGGATGTGTCACCATAATCTGAATGTTTCACTTAGTCCACCATATTTGGAACACCGTATTTCCTTGATGGTTGTTTTAAAAACCTTTGGTGCTTAGAAAAATGCTTGTCTTTATTTCTCAGATAGACCACCATCCTCCATGGATTTCGCTTTCAATTTCAATAAATGGCTGACCGTCAGCCACGCTTGATTTAAAAGGCTTTTATGCGGGCTGTCAGAAAACGCGCCATCTCCTCTCCGCAGCATTTCAAGCAAATTATCTGTGGAGGTGCCAAGCACTATTTTGTGGCAGGCAAACAATAAAATTAGCTTATGCATCAGCAAATTAGCAGACATGTCAGGATATTGTTAGCATGAACCACGCCAGGTTTATCCCAAACCACCTCTGCAACACCAATACTCCATCAGCCACACAGCTATGTGGTGATGTGAGGACACTAGTAGGGTGATTTAGGGTAAAAGAACACATTTTTTATATTTATACCTTCCTGAGTTATACATTTTCTTTATCCGAATTCTTAGTGTGTTACATCTACATAGTTAAGTCATGTTATAATTCATTTCCAAATAATTACTGCATCTTTTTAAGCACAATCTGCATTTTTAAAGTCAAGCTTTCAGGTTGAGTTTGTTTTGTAGATTGACTCAAAGTATTATGCAGCTGGCTTATTAATATTATTCAAGAAATATATTTCCAAACTGAATTAAATCATTGTTCAATAGGCCAAATGAAGTAATCAAGCTTCACTCAACTATGAAAAGTAATATTAAAATTGGGAGCATTTTGGTTGCTTAAAAGCAAAACATAAAATTCCTTCCTTACAGTTTGTATATGTTAATATATACATATATCATTTTATAATATTCTTGTGCATATATCCAGGATTCTTCTGGACTGTATCCATCTGCACCTAATGCTCTGTATATCTCCTTTCACTCCTTCCTCCATTTATTCATTTAGTCTTCTCCTCTTCCTTTCAGTATACTACTCTCCTCTCTTTAACTTGTTTATTCCCTTGTCATCTCTGTCTTCTCTCTTTCCTGGTATCTTTCCTTGCTCTGCAGGTGCCATCTTTTCTGTAGTTCATATACAAATTTTGACTACCGCTGCAATAAGAATAGACTTATATACATCCTTGCAAGCACACAAAATATAATAGTTTTTATGACCTGCAAAATTGACTCTGTACATCCGGCCCACCAGAGCTTTCCATCCATCTATGAAGTTAGACGGCAAAATTTTGCTCTTGTCCACAAAAGTGTTCTTAGGCAAGTGTTCTTGGCCCTGGACAAATGTAACCCCTGATGTACAGTATCCACAAGCTTAAGGGTCACACTCCACCTGAAGCCAGCGTGTACTGGGACGTACAAACATAAGAGCACAACACAGTCTCTCAAAGTTTGTAAGAACTGCAACAAGCAAGACTGATTTCACTAGATTTCATGTGGAAGAATTCCTAAGAGATTCTACAACTGCTAAAATTACAGCTCACATGTGAATTCTCACTCATTTGCAAGTGTATGACAGCACTGGCAAGGGAGTTACACAAAAGTGTTTGTGTTTTTATAGACCTATTGCTTAATACTCTGAGTAACTGTTCAGCTTTGTTAGAGGCAAAACTTTGAAATGCTTTTATATATCATGTGCTTTTTTTCAGTGGCTGAAAATTACTAGTTGGTCTATAAAAATTGACAGAGAGGCTAAAATATTACTGCTGATATTTCAAGGTGGATATTTGAGGAGCGCTACATTGTTGTTTTGCTAAACTAGTACAGTAAATCGGCATGCTACTGTTGCTGCTTTTCTAATTTGCCAAAAACTGATAAAACTGTAATGGGCAGAACTGGTACAGAACAGACTAGTGTATTCAAGCGTAATAGACCAAGGAAAGTCTATTAACTCCTCACAAAATTGGGCTCTGCCTGAAAGACATGAGAGAATGACATGAATGTCAGCCTGTGTTGTTTTACATTAATCATTGCTCCCTTCAACTGCCTTCAAACTGAGGAACTTAACAATATCAATCCACAAAGAAAGAAAGAAAGATGGATAGATTTTGTGTAAGTCCCTCTTCAGTGCTATTGCACAATTGCAAATGAGTGAGAATTCACATGGTGAGGTGTAATTTTAGCAGAGGTACTTTCCCTAAGGAATTCCTCTACATGAAATCTGGTGAGATCTTTCTTGCTTGTTATTACAAACTCATTGCGAAGCTGTGTTGTGTACATTAGCCACTCACGCTCTTTTGTTAGTAGTGAAGCACATCGCATTGTAAATTTCAGATAACTCATATACTCATTTAGAATGTATTCCGGCACACTTAATAGGTTACTAAGTGTGTAAATCAGTTGCACGAGCACAGTAACAAAAGTAGTCAAATTTAATTATGAGGGATGTGGAGAACTTGGAAAAGGCCATGTAAAAGCAAATTAGGACTATTTTCAGAGCATATATCCATATCACAATATCTTAAGCATCCCTCAGGGAAAATGTAAAGTTCAAGAAAAATGTTGCCACTTTAAGTAATTAGTGGATGTGTGGTACTATTGCTTTTTCCTTTTCTCTCACGACCTCTCGGTCATGTATGTGGAGTATTAACAGAAGCAAACGATGAATTGATGAATAATTATCTTTTATAACCAACCAAAGCTGGACTAAAGAAAATGTATGTATCCTTTATTTCAGGTTCACCACCCCCTCCCCCCTATGCACCCCCATCTATGTCTTCATTGTGTGCTGTTCTCCAGTTTGTGGTACATCAATAACGCTGCGTAGGAGAACTCAGCTCTCTGGAGACATAAGGGAGGGCAAACAGACAGATAGTGGCTCCTTTACTAACAGCCTCTTCCCTCACTGCACTCATCCTCTTCTTCATCCCCCGCTCGCTCCTTCTCCTCCTCATCTGCTGTTATTTATCATTTCGTGCTGCGCAGTCGTTCGGCACGCGCTGGCCCTTGTCCCCTTGCCCAGTGGAGATGCAGCTGAACAGCTGAGGTGGCGTTAGCCACTTAAATCTCTCTCATTGTGTGCAGTCTCCAGAGCCCACGCCTATTCATCACACAGCCACACAGGCATGGGCAACTGGCAGCTTAAAGAGGGAGGAAGGGTATGAGACCTACTAAGGAGAGGAGAGGGAGTGCGCAGGACTATGAGATGAAGCAATGAAGGAGGGGGAGTGAGGTTTAAAGAGGTTAGGGCCATGCTAGTTGTATGAAAGGACTATTAGAGGATCTGTGCTAAAGGCTAACTAGGGTCAAAGCAGTAAAAGAAAAATAGACATGGGGGTCAGTAATGAGTATTATGGGAATGTTAGACCCAACATGAATACTCACTATAAAGAAGCAAGCAAAAGCAGGGGGAAAAAAAAAGAAATTTCACAGTGTAAAAATTTCCAGCACAGTCACACTATGCATGGTTTGTGCATATAGATTATTATTATTATTATTTTTGGACATTATTAATTTACTCTGATAAGACAGCTAACTATGTCTTTCTATATTAGAGCACCTTGCTAGAGGATGGTGGGCTACTCTGGAGATTAAAGTTATGTAGCAGGAATGAGTTCAGATGCACACAAACTAACAAATGTCTTCTGTGTTATAGTGTTTTGCTAACTCTGCAATTTAGCAAGCACAACAGGCTTGAGTTTGCCTACTCTGATTTACTTTGTCCTGTTTTTTAAATGACGTCATGAGCAAACTGCGTAAGGAGAGTTCCACCAAATAAACTTTAAAGCTAGCTGTACAATTACAAAAAAAGAGAAAGTTTCTCTTGTAGAGCTGTAAATCCTGACATGTTTTACCAATTAAAGCACAAATAGTTTCATGGCCGAGCATATCAGATGCATTTCATAGATGATAGGAGTTTCCTAAACATACAGTTGAAGGAAATATTCGGATACATTTTAATTGTTCAGCAAGGAAATATTTGGATACATTTTTATTATCTAGCATGAACTATACCAAAACTTCACCAAATAATAATGCTTAACATCATATCCTGATGATGAATATAACTTTCTAAGCTATAAAAAAATCACAAATCAGAACATGTACTGTAGCTTACACACCTCTCTGAGGCTTACACACCTCACTCCCAGCTACAAAACCTTTTAAACGTCTTCAGTGAAGGATTTTAAATATTAGGTAAACCACACTCAGTCAAATAAGCAGGAAAATGTCATTTTTTGGGCTCTAACTGAATGACATCCGAAGCAGAGTGTGTTCTCACTCAGTGTAGCTGGAGGTTAAGACTAAATTACAGAGAAAACACACTAGTTAAATGCTTTAGTTAATTAATTTAGGCTATGAATCCTCTATACAAATACAAAGTTGTAAAACAGACTGAGATCGTTTTGAAATGAGACTAACATTATTTCACAAGTGAATGGACATTGCCATAAACTTGGGTATGTATTCAAAGACGAGCTGTATTCATTCGAAACATACCTCACTAAAGAAACACACTCTTTTAACTGCTGTAAGTCTCAGCTTCATCACCTTCATCAGTGGAGCTCAGGATAATCATCATAAAATGGGATTTGTAAACCAAATAAAAATGAAATATATAACTAATCTAAAATTCATTTTGAATATTGCTGTAATTGCGGCACTTTCTGACTTAATTCAACCGAGAACAGCAGATGGGCCAGTAGAGAACGAATCTATCTTCTCTGGTATCTTTTGAGCCGAGCCCATTTTCAAGGTAATTACACCCACTTCACCATCTTGCTAAAAACATGCATTTTTTTTCAGTCAGTTCACGTAACTATATTGCTACAGGATGTTCATTTTCATTGTCCCCTCCTCTATTTTGCACCTCAACAGTACCATGTGCTAAAATGCATATTCATGAGGTCAAGCATGGATAAAAACGTGCCGCTCAGTTTTGACCTTGTGTGCATGTGCAAAACAAGATTCTGCACAAATGATGATAAATGCGTGTGAAACGCATTAGCAGCCCTGCAAATCTGGACCTGTTTGCCTTAACCAATATTTAATCTGTATTCACATCTGTATAGAATAGATTATCATCCCTCACTGTGCTTGTGCATTTGGTTACAACTGTAATACAGCAGTTCTGGGGCAGAAGCAGGATTGGTTTGATTTTAACACTGTGATGGGTTCTACAGGATAGATGCTCATGCTTGGGTGATTTGTAAAATGGCATGAGCGTTCACAATTTGATCATTGCAAGTCTGTTGCTTGTAGAAATCCGACATACAAAAACATCACTTTAAAGATGGGCTTATGGAGTTTCACACATCAAATGAGGGTTTAGTCACACTTCACACTTCATGAACGGGTTAACACCAATTGCACTGGCTCACTTAGAATACTCCAAAGTGTATCCATAATGTATAAATTTGTGTGTGAGTGGGATATGTATCGTGAAAGGAAGACATTTGAAGAAAGATTATAAGTATTAAGCACACAGAAAAACATTAACTACAAAACAAACACACACACATGCACACACAGACACGCACGCATCCAAAACAAACATTTAATTTCTGTGATGTGCACATAGGGCAATGAAAAATGAAACAAAGCTTTGGAGTTGCTTCCTGCTTGCTGTGGTTTGATTTTTTTTTTTTTGGCTTAATGAATGTAAGCTCACACTGTGACTCTTTCATGTGGCTGAATCAAATGTGCCCAACTGTAGACACTCTTTAGCGCTCAGCGGGATGCTAACCGAGCCTTCCTCCCGGCCATGCTAACTTCCTGTGCCGTGTGCTAATCTCTTATTAGCACACCCAGATCTAAGGAGAGAACTGCAGAGATTTTGGGCCCAGTTCACTTTAGGATTAATGTTCTCCCGAGCCCTCACAGCCACGGCTGCATCTCATGAATCCACTAATGTTGCCACATGTTGCCGCTCCTCAATTAGGCTTGTGAAACATGTGGTTAGAGAAAAAAAATGGCAGTTTGTTGTGACTGTTTCCTGACCGAATAGGTGAATGGATATTTTGAAGAGCATACAATCTGGACCACATTTATTCCAGATATTTGTTTTGACTTGATGAGAAAGGCATACAATTCACAGGGCATATTAGTTAGCCTTGTGAATGATTTCTTAATAGATTTATGTCATGCCGTTGGTTGTTGAATTTTATGTCATATTCAGTGTGAACTGGCAGAACTGATTTATGCAGTTGACATCTCATTATTGTCAATTAGCTCCATTCTTGGATCACAAGGGATATAAGGAGGGAGGGCCGATGGGATGTGAGAGGGAAAGGGAGGGAGAGGGGGACAAGCAGAATATGGATGAAAATGTGTCCATGCTAGAGGCAGAAATATGCCCCAAATAATTCTGGTATAAAGGTTGTTAGCAGGGGCTGATTTTGTACATGTGAAGGCTGTAAGCTATATACTATGCTAAGAGCTCACTTATCTCTTACTTATTATTTTGTCTGCTGACTCATTATCACTCCTATCTTTGGCCTGTTAAATTAATCAGCTCTCTTATACATATCCTTTTAGTCTCTTTTAGTTTTGGAAGTTTGGAAGTATGTAGAAAACCTCTGAATATTGCTGCCACTCCATGTGTTGCTGGGTGCAGGGGTGTACCTGTGGGCATGGAGCCCCCCACTTTGGTCAATCTCCCTGTGCTGGTCAGGGCTAGGAACTCTCCTCGTGGAAGAATCTATCAAAATTTACTCATTGAAGACAACATTTCTTCTAGCATTCAGAGGGTGATGGCACAGCCTTGACTGTACCAGAGACATGGCTGCAGCCCTGCATTCCGTTGCTTCTTTGCCAGTCCCTTTGGCTACTCCTGTACTGGCCACTCCGTCTGCCCCCGTGCAGCACAAGGCCCCCAGTGTCGTGCTCAGCCGACCTCCTACTGTCTTGCTCAGGCACCATCTGCTGCGGACCAAGTGCCTCTGGCTACAGCCACTGACCAGTACCATGACCTGGTTGCTGTGGTTCTGATGCCAAATCCCCAGGCTTCAAGCCAAGTTTCTTTCAGAGCTTGGTCTGGTTATGCTGCTAATTCAAAAACATGCTGTTTAAAAATACATAAATAAATATCTTTATTCATAATTTACAAGATTTTTGTTAATTACAAACTAAGATACATATATGCAAAATGTGTGTATGTAAATGAAAAAAAAACTATATGTACATACAAAAATATACATAGATGTGTGTGTAGATGTGTGTATGTAAATGTCGGTAAGTTATATAAAACAACAAAACAAAATACTGAGAACGACAAAAATGTTGCCATTGCTTGGGAAGAGTTTATTCACCTGGCAGGGAGAAGCCAGCAGTCAGTCAAAAGCTGAGCAGGATGCCATATATCAAAAACAACTATGTATGTAACACTGTTTTGAGTATGTGCTCTTGAAATATTTTTAGTGGCAAAAATATTGTACCACAATACATTTTCCCCCTTAAGTAAACAAAATACACAATCATGTGGCTCGGGGGCCCTTAGTGACTGCATGTTTTGCTAATAAAAAATGTCCCACCACTAACCCACTACTCACTGCTATCACTTGGGAATTTCTGAGAACAGATCATTCTCCAGCCAGTTTAACAAGGAGAAATGAATTGATAAGCAGAAGCTGAGACTGGAATGCTGGGAGTATATGTTGCACAATGAAGTGATCCCCTCAAGTTCCTCTGCCCTCTAACCACACATTCTCCCTCTCAGGAGGCTTTGTCCGACTGTGTTTAAAAGATGCCCTTGAGAAAATGTTGCAGACTGGGCCACTAGCCCACTCTGTCCCTCTCTAATCATCATCCCTCCTTGCTTTTGGGGAGCAGAGAGAAGGGGGCAGATGCTAATGTGTTTGTGTTCGCTCAGTGATAAGCGGTTTGCAGTGTCTGCTGGCTGCTTGCTCATTACACGCTTGTCAGGGTAGCGGAGATGTTTATTTTTATTCTAAACTAAAGACTGTCACTCGCAGATGACATTTGGCTGCACTTTTTTTGGGGGTAGAACACATCTGAATGTGCTGAGAAAATGTTGTTGCGGAATCCTGATGCTTTATGGTACCTATGGATAATGGGAATAACTGCTTCTCCTTACTGTTACATATATACACCTCAGAAATGTCTTGTTTTGAGGTGACCAGTAATTCTGTTCCTCTCTTCCAACCATAATATGTTGCTGAATATTTGTTCCTAGAATCCTGGAGATACTAACATAGTTAACTGCCTTCATCAGTCATAGTCTTATGCTGCACAGTGCATAGAAAATGGTTTAGTAAATGAAAGCATGCCATTGATCAAAAGGCATTTGGGAATTTCTGAAGACATTAAAAATAAGTTCTGGTTGCTCCAAATTTTTATTCATGCAAGCAAAATGAGACAGGGACCAAGAAATCAATGCATTTCTGACAGAAATATTTTATATGTCTGGTGAGATTTGTACAATTAAATGACAGAAATAGATACAGATAGAGGATGTTATATTCAGTATATTCAATAGGATTAGGGAGTTCAAAATTGGCTATGCTGAAGTTTGATCCACATTGTGCTTTTAAACATAAGTTCACCTCACTGCTTGTACTCTGCTCTGAATGTCTAAAACCATACAAATTTAACCGAGTAGTTCGAACAGGACAGGACAGAAAAGCAGATCAAATCTAGCTTAGTGGTTTTTCTCATTTAAGCAAAAAGAGATAGACCTATAAATAAACTGGGAAGATAAACTAGGAACACTCCAGTCAATACTGAGTTGCAGAAAATATATCATTCATTATCTGATAGTCAAGCTACAAATACCAAACTATTTATAGTATTAAAACATTTTATTGCTCACCTACCTCACTATATAGATCTCTCCTGCTTGCAGAAGTTAAAGTGAATATGTTATGGCACCTTCCCAGACTGAAGAACAGGATTTCATTAAAAATTGAAGTAAATTCCCACTGCAAACCGGTACATCAAACTGTATTGTAGATATGTCAGCTTTACAATGCACATTTCAGATTTAAAATTTCAACATGGAAATATGGAAAGTCTTTCTTATTCCAGGATCAATCCAAAGTATATGCACAGCTGACATAAAAGGGTTTATAGTTCTTTTACCTTTATGACCTGATGTTTGATCATAGACATTAACCTTGGCATTTTAGTAGAGTCTGTTATCACAGCCTGCAACTGTGACAATGATAGTATTTTTAAAGGAGATGACCTTTATTAAATTTGTGTTTGCATTCAGGATTCACCTTTACATATCACAAAGGTTCTTTTCTGCATTTTTTTCAAAATGCTGCTGTGCTGAACAGTGATCAGAGGGCTGAGAGCACAAAAACTGGCCTAATTTGGATTGACCATTCAAATGAAAGAAAAATAACATCAATAAAATGACATAGTTGTGAAAATGTAGCTTCAGAACATTTCTCTTCAGTGGGGTGGATTTGCGACCACTCAGCAAACTCTGGCCCTGCATTATTAACTACTATCAGAGGTATGAGATTAATGTTTCTGTTTCAGGACAGTAAAAGGTTCATTACGTTTTAAGACTCTACTTGTTCCCACCAAAAATTATTTCTGGTTTTCATTTTCATTCCGTGATCTGTTTGCAAGCCCTAAAGACCCCTGACTAGCACCTTTCATATTTAAGAGGGTTTTTCTCCCAACAGTCCAAACTATAATTACTAAAATCATTTTACTGACGTAGGAACTTCAAGAATAGTCCATCTGAAAATCATATTTCACACTCCATGATACACTGTCACTGAAACAGTCGGCAGCGAGCTCCAATTATACACAAGGTCCCTTAAGGATATTATTCTCAGAATTGATTATACCTTTCCCCCTGCCTCTCTATCAGCATGTTATTAACTCGTTCACTTAAGCCTGGCTGCACATGGATGTTTTGCAAAACAGCGGTGCAAAAATGGAAAAAGACATCACGATGACAGAAATAAGGTCCCTTCGATAATGTCACTGTCAGACAAATTTTGTCTTTTATAACATCCCCTATGTGCATATCAGTTGATAGTTAATAGTGTCTAGATAATATTATTTTCTCTCTATCTCTCTCAGTCTCATGCTTTATCTCTCTCTAGATACAAACAATCATTCAATTATGCCCTGAAACTGTTTACATTATTAACGATTGTATCATTGGGCAGACGTGAGAAGCCTACAGTAAAAGGATTGTTATTTAAATGAAATAATGACACGTATAAAAGCAATCATAAGCTAACAACAATTACTGAGCGTCTTAGAAATGGTGGGGAATGTCTTAGTATTGACAAGAGATTAAGTATTTGGGGTATGTTCCACTCTTTTTGTGAATTTTTCCTAAAGTAATGCTAAAGCTTGAAAATGAGACGTGCAAGGAACAAGAAAGCACAAAAGGTGCTGCGCTAAGAGCATAATGAAATTACTTTACTCATAAAAAACAATACCTAAATCAATGTGAAAGGCTAAAGTGCATCTGAGTATTAGCTTGAATGAATCAGAATTAGAAAACTTCATTGAGCCAGAAGGAAATTGTTTAATAGGGCAGACTTAATTGTCTTTGTGTCCTGAGATGTAATCCTCAGAAAGGTGTGCATTTACCAAACTGTGACTTAAGAGTACACTCAAGTAGGCTCAAGGGGCTAAATGCATGCTTTGGAATGATGCCACGGAACAGACCCACGTTTAATTTAATACGTTTTTTTTTTTTTTCTTATCTCCATCTCCAGCATCACATGGATAATTCCTCACCCCTGTACTTCGGAAATTCAAAACATGCCATAGCAGAGAGAGATAAGGTTTAAAAATGCAATGTTTCTTTACAGAGCCACCCAAATAAGAGGTTCTTTGCGGAACCAAATATGTTTTTAAGAGTAATAATTTAGGTAAATATGACTAGTCTCAGCCTCAAGAAAAATCTATTTTGTCACGTTTTATTATGGGGCAGCTGGTGGCCTGGTGATTAGGGAATTGGCACTGCATTCAGTATGTTTTGAGTTTGAATGTCAGGACTACCAGTGACACAACTGAATTACAATTGAGCAAGGTACCGTCCCCACACACTACTCCCTGGGCGCAATGCTGGTCGCTGTCCCCAGTTTCATTTGGTGAATGGGTTATTTGCAAGGAAAGTCGTTCACACTGTGCTGTGCTGTGGTCTGTTCACACATGACTTAAAATGTAAGAGCCACTTATCTTTCAAATGTGTCAAAAGGAACTGTGCTGTCTGTAGCGTGGCATTTCCGTAAACTGGCATTTGCCAGAGTGACTTATAATATTAATTATAGGGATAGTCCCTCTGGAGGTTTAGGTGTCTTGCTCAAGGGCACAATGCAGGAAAAAAGTGGGGGGTTTGAACCAACAACTAAGTATTTCACCCTCTAGGCTACTACCACCCTACTACCCTACAACAGCCGTGCTGTTTTATTTCTGCCTCATGTATGTTTTGAGAGTGTATTGCCACCTCCAAAATGATCTTTTATAAACAAATTCTAAGCGTTTCATAAGCTGACTTAAGAACCAACACACTCAGAATGGGAGTTCTATAGAGTCAAGTCTCTTGGCCCTTTGCATTACCCTCAGTCTGTCCCCTACTGTGTAACCAGGACAGGCTGGTGTACCTCCCTAACCCCCTGTGCGTGCTTCACTGAGCTAAACTACAGTTCATGGTATTCCCACTCAACTGTGGAACAAGACATCCTTGAACAGAAACGACAGGCTGGCGCATCTGCACAGGTCCGGGAGAGTCCAGAGCAGACAGTCAAGCTTCAGTGCCGGTCTGCACTCTCTCTCCTCCTATCCCTCTCTCTTTCTCCATTTATAGACTCCTTCACCAACTGTCTCTCCATTTTAAACGTCACTACTCAAACGCCCATGCGGCAGTTGCATAAGAGCTCACCTTACACTCCAGTTTTATCATGTTTCTCCGTACTCACTGTCATCCTGCTTTGTCACGTAAAGGCTAGACTGGGTGGTAATATTTGTATGAACCTGTGTGTGTAGTGATCTGGAATAAACGCTGCCTGACATGTTTGTTGATCATGCTTCGCAGGCTCAGGGGAGTGCATGTTTATTTTATGCGTCTGTGTGCATGTGTGCGCGTCACACAAGATGTGTAAATCACTGATTAATCTCCCTCCTCTCCGCAGTGGTCGCTACCTGCTGGTGTCTGTCAGGTCCATTCACCCAGACAGCAGTGCACTGACCTTAAACAGGCAGCTGAGGGCTCATTCATTCTTCATGCCAAGTTGTGTATAATGAAGGTGGCTCCTTTCTAGTCTCAGGTGGCCAGGTTTAGCGTGCTCAAACCAAACCGTTCAAAGATTCATTAACACAAACTAATCACCCAACACTGCTGTAAACAGGTGTCCAATTAGAAAATCAAATGGGGGAGCGATACTTATGAACTGTTGGTAGACTTAAAAAAGCAGATTTTCTCTTTATATTAAATCATGTTTTAATACCACGGCATTTGGTTGTAATTGGTCATTACCTGCAGCCAGCTACATAGCTTGTGACACTATAATTGTCTTTGTGTTTTGTTGAATTTAAACTATGTAAGCACTACATAATGTAATAACCTTGATTCAAAGGGGAATGGACGAAGGATGGCAGTTATATATAGGAGTGATTTTTGTCCATTTATGGCTGGGTGAGTGGTGGAGGTCGACATCCATTTACATTCTCCTTCAAAGCTGCAACTGTAAATGAAAATAAATGTCATTGCACAGTCTGAAATTACACAGTGCTCTCCTAATCATATCAAGATCTATTGGAAATTGGGATTTTTTTCACTTTTTCTTCACTTCTTCATTTTCAAGTCACCTTTGGTATAGCATTAATACAAGTTGGATTATGTAAGGACCATATCAGCTAGTGCTTGAGTGAGACGAATTTGTTGCAGTGGTTCTCAAAAGCTTCATACAGTTTCAGCATCACTTATATCACCCGATACCTCAATAAAGTATAGCGGAATAGTTCTTAGACTCAATCAAAAAACAAAACATGCACAGAACAACACATTAGTGAATGAATCCCTCTGAGACTGAACCAGAAATTTAAATACATATCTCTGTTGAAAAAGTATGTGCACAAGGATTACCATTAACATGCCAAGATTCTAAATATAAAAGATAGAAAGATAGAAAAAATAAAAATGCAAATTATCCTCACACAATCATCTGAGATACACTGGATTAAAAAAATAATTTCAGTCAGAGATGACACTGATTAACATAATTTCTAAAAGAGATGTTTCTGAGTTGCAGTCCATTCGGTTAGATGTTGTGGCGACACAAAATAAAAAATTTGTTTTTGCGTCTAACTAAGGTTTTTCAGTCAGCTGTGAAACTGGGGTAGGTTGAAATGTACAGAATTCAATGAATCAATGACAACCTGAAACAAAAGCACATTTAGGTTAACCTGGCAAATACTTAAAAAAATATTGTAACAGTAATATTGTAACAGTTGTATCAGTTAAAGCATATTAAAGCAATAGAAAGTTAATGCACTCACTCTTTGTATTACAAAAGAATGCAAAAAGAAGCCCTTTCAGTAACCGACTCGGCCCTTTGCTGTCCTCTGGAGCTTCAGTTCGAAGGCATCTTTTCAGTAGGGCTCAGGCAGTAAGAACATTTTTCTGTCAAAAGGTTTGAATCTTCCTGCTGCATGGCTGTAAGGCCAGAAATCGTAAAAACAAACTTATAAAGAGAAACTTTCACATCTGTATTGACCGGTTCACTTCTTACATCCAGCAGCCCACTTGTGCCTCTTCTTAGACTCTCCTGGTGTATTGTGGGCTAGATTACGTTTCAGAGCCAGCCTCTTCTATCCTCTCTGAGAGATTATGTTCTATGTGCTGTGTGATGGTAGAGAGTGAACTGCGGCGTGCAGAAGGGCTGAGAGCACTCGCAGACACGCATAGCTAAGCAACATGAGAGATTTTCTCGCTGTGTTTGCAAGAGGGAAGACTGGATCAGAGGCGAGATGAGAGGGCAGAAATGACAGTGTTCTTCTATTATTCCCTCCCCCCCACCGCCACCCAGCTCTTCAATCCCTTATTGAGTCCTTTTGTGAAGGACTTTGGTGAAGAAATGGAACAAGTTTTTCTTTTCCCATTTTACCTTATCTTTTCAGAAAACTTCAAAACCACTTGCTCCTTCTGTCCCTTCGAGCTCCACTGCTGGCTGTTTTGACCTCAGCAGTTCTTTACAAAGCACTTCACCCAGAGTCAAAGTGCTGGCCATTAATGTTAAATGCAGTAATTATTGTGGAGGGATTTTTTTTAGACTTCATTTAAATTTTGTGGACCAAAGATTTCGCCAGGGCTGCCCATACCACAACGGGGTTTAGAACCAGCTCATTTAACGCTCTTTTGTTGTTTGGCTTCTGGCAGAAACTTGAAGTGTGTCTCTTCTAAACTCCGAAAATATATTTCTTCCTCAGTGCTTGTGATGATGAAATGCTCTGCCACAACATCTTTTTGTCGATCTTCTATCATCCTGTCAACATCAGACTGAAATAAAAAGGAGTCAACATCTGTAGGCACTTTTAGACGTAGGTACAAAAAGTCATGCAGAATAGTGTTAAAATATTTATGGAAGAATATTGTTTTTAAATGTGTTTCTCTTAATTTAGCCACAGCAAGAGCAGGTATCTGGAGGGATGAATCTTCATAACTGAAACACAGCCCTTTTCAGCCTGAGAGGAGAGCGAGAAATAGATGTTTTTGGATAAAGGTGTAAAGCTCTGCAAGCTTTGTGGATCCTTCCTGTGCCGTCACTAAACAGCAGAGGTCGGTATTAATTGTTTAATTTTTCTCAATTGCATGTTTTTAGGTCAAATTGTGATGAATGTGTCCTTTAATGATTATTTGAGAATATTTGTAATTGAAGGAATCTACATTTAAATCATGAAATGTTTATTCATTGTTTATGTGTTGACTGGTGACAGTTTTGCACCTTTTTTCAAAAGCTCTAACATTTAAAGTTTTTCATTTTGTATCAGGGAAAAGGAAAATACGGCACCTAAAACACATAATTTCTGATAGAAGCTGAATCTAAAGATTTGTACTGCATTTCTATGAGTCAGTACATGGTCTGAATGCTCAGAAAGTTCATTCTGTGTAGGATTATAGTAATTTTCTTACTTATATTGCATTCTGCAGCCTCACAGTATTCTGTAAATGTTAGCTTTGTTCAGGCTGCTTGTCTCTCAGAGTCAGTGACATCCTCATAATTTGCTTTGAAATCTCCGCTTTTATCCAAAGCCTTATTATAGCAATGTACAGTCATCCTGTGAGCCTCACTTGTATCCTGCATCAGTCTCAGTCTGCAGCCACGTTATCTATCTAGCACTTAAATCAAATCCTGTGAGGCCTCACCAGTGTCCAGACAGCCTCTTTCTTCCTGATGTACTGTCGGCTCAGTGTACATCAGAGTTTTATGATGTGCTGGATTCGGTGATATGGGAAAACCAGGGTTTCAGATGGATGACTTCACTATATCAACCCACAGCACATGCTGCTTACTTCTCATCTGGCGATGATGGCAGTGGTTAGAAGCTGCTCAACAGTAATTTTACAGACATTAATTTTCACCCACTGCCTCGTAGTCTTGTTTTTGGAGGCCTGTTGTCAATATTAAATTACAAATTATGCATCCCATGGTACGTTCATGATTGTATATTGATTAAAAGAGTGGATTCACAAAAGAGCTTCCCAAGAGGAGGCACAAGCATAAGCATTCAGTCCCTCTTTTACTTCACTCTCTATGCAAGCTGGCTACTTTGAACTATTTAAATGTCCCATATCATGAATCAACTCATTTTACTTGCTTTTTGAAATCAAACATTGTTATTACAAAATATACTGTGCATGCAGTACATGTATGAATACTAAGCGGCCAAAACAGCTCATTTTGAATTCATTATGGTTCTCATGAATTATGAACAGGTGGGGAGAAAATGTTGTACTTGGAAGCAAATGCCCATTATAGCCTTCCAGACATTTCAGACACAAAATAGTCCATCAGGACGTCACACCAGACTAATTTTTGTACAAGGAATTATACAGGTCCTAGTTGAGGTTATTTACATGCAGTAGTTTTAATCACTCCAGCAGAGATTGAGAATGGTCAAATATGGTTGAAATAAAGTTAGAAATGGCTAAAATAAGGTCACACCTTCTTGTTAGTGACGCCACTTCTGTGTAGTTTGTCACCTCTCCTGTCCCAAATGTTTTGTCTGGTGTGATGCAGCCTCTGTGTTTCAGTGTGACTCGGTCTGGTCTTGCGTCGTTTATTGTGTGTTTGCCTCTAAGTATCTAAGTTATGTTAGTTTCTTGTTGTTATTCAGTGTTTTATTTTCTTTAATACAAGATCAATAAATTCCCACATCTATTCCCCCCAACTTCATTACAAATAGGTTAATATCAATAATAGTACCTGTTTATAAATTTCCTCATTAAAGTGTATGTCCTCTGATTTGATCTGTTGACAATTTAAAACCAACTCAACACTCCTTTCCCCTCTGAATAATAAATGCCTTTTTTATTTGCTAGTTTTTGCAAATCACTCTAATTTGGACCTAAATAAGACACATTCTTAATGCTCTTTTATTATAACTATTGTCGGCTGAATATGACGTGTCATTCTTGAATGTTTTGACAGTTTAACCAAGTTGCATGAAGTTGCAAAGAAGAATTATCGTTTCAAAATAACCTGAAGCCCTAGTGTGTCTTGATGAGATGTGCTCAAGCAAGTGGAGGAAATTGGTTCATTTAGGTACAAGAAAATTACTTTAGGACAGATAACTAATACAAAAGGACCCAAAATACACTTATTAAATAGTATAATCCCCACTACAGAAGCTGCCTTTTGCTTCATGATTTCATTTTAGTAGTAATTTAAGAAAGATTACAGTCTGCACTTCACAATGACTTTCTTTGTTACATTTATACTGCAATGTATCTAATACTAAATTATTTTAAATAAATGCAACTACATTAAACCTTTTATATCAGGCAAACAAGAAACACCCGTGAAACCTTTACAGCGTCAACACTGTTAAATGTTTGCCTTAGCATGTACCGGCTTGCATCATTGGCAATGCAAAGCCAAAAGCCAAGGAAAAAAAGAAAGAAAATTATTTTTTTTGCTGGAACCGTTTGGGGTCCTTAAATGATATTTACAGATTTCTCACTGAAGGGTTGTTTGATCTGATTTCAGGCATAACGCATTGGCCCTGTGATCTCTTGCCTTTTATGTATCACCTCAAGGAGTATTTAGTGTCTGAAGTAAACACAACACAGGATAGTTCACAGATCCACTTACAGTTGCACCCAACTCTATTAAACAGAGTGTCCAGAGGTCGGAATATCCTTGTGTAAAGGTTTTTGAGTCTTCAATCACAACTGCATAAGGCATAGCCATGAGAGGACACATGGAGTAAATATGTATTTTGGGTAAAGCAGCTTTCTAAGTGTTTGTTAAACTCTATTAACTCATTGGAATGAAGTGAGAGTCAAATCTAAAGTAATTTGCTATAAAATATGCTCTACAGACTGAAGGCTAATAGTATATGAAGCAGGATCATGGGTGACTAACAGCATATTAGGTCCACTTACTAATGTTTTTCTCTCTTTTTTGTAAATCTACTTGTAGTGAGTACATTTTAAAATAGTTTAACTCCTCCCTGTAAGGTAACCATCTTACCAAAAATGCATAATCCTTTAAGGGGCAGCTGGTAGCCAAGAGGTTGGGAAGTTGGCCCTGTGATCAGAAGGTTGTTTTGAGTTTGAATCCCAGAACTGTTAGTGGCACCACTGAGTCAACCTTGAGCAAAGTTCTGCCCCACACACTGTTCCCCGTGTGCTGAGCTCCTGGCTCTCCACTGCTTCATTTCGTGAATGAGGTAAATGAAGAGAAAAAAATTGTTCTGTTAACACTTTGATGTGTTCACATGTGACCAGAATAAATAGAATAAAATAGACAGGTGTTGAAAGACTTTCAGACACCACATTGCCACCATGTTGCACCTCATGGCAGCAGGTGTGCTGGTGGTTAGGGAGTTGCTCCTGTAATCTGAAGGTCATGGGTTCAAATCCCAGGGCTGCCAATCAGTTAGGTACCCCTGAGGCAGTGTCCCTGCACACTGCTCCCCAGGCGCTATGTTGAATCCCATACTGGTCATACTGTGTGTTGTGTGCTGTGTTCATGCATGACAAAAATGGCCACTGTAGACTCATGAAAGAAACTAAAGTGAATCTACCAGAGATGAGGAAATGCTGCAAGTCTTTTTGGTCTAGAACAGATCTTTATACATTACATATGCACTCAGTTGTCCAGAAACTGTGTAGAAGCCCATTTTTAGTGCTGTATACCAAACACTGTCCTGAGGACTACTGCCTGTCTACACACCTGTTCTATATTTCATACTACCATCTACTGTATATAAATGCTCCGTGTTTTCTTAGTCCAATTTTTCCAAGCAGGTCCATCTCAGTGGTGTTTTGTCTTATTTAATATGAATGCATACATTTTCTGAGTTGGCCACTGTTGTATTTGGTCATCTGATAGAAAATAGAAGATGAATTGTATGCCTCAACAATCATATACAGATGCAGATTATTAGCATATACTTGAAAATCCAAGAATATTTTGTGGTCTAACATAGACTCATGAGCGAATTGAATTTTGAATGAAAGTTCTAATAAGATCAGGTAAAGCCAAATCAGTCAAATAATTTCTCTTTTTGTTTGATTTTTGTCCTGGTGCTTTGTCAGAAGCTGTTTTCCAAATCCTGTTACTTGTGCCTTTAGCCACTATCAGATTTTGTGGGCAACCATGGCCAATCTCTTTACACAGTCTCTATGTCTCCAACAAAGCTAATCTGATAAACATAGATATCCCAGTACAGCTCAAAACCTAGAGTCAAGGTTATAGCCTCAATTCCTATATGAAATATAATCTCATCATACTTAAAATTGAATTTTTGAGGGGCAGCTGAGAAAAGGATTGTCAACAATGCAAGGTCCAATCTCCCTCATACTGTCCTCAGAGGATCCATTCCTGAGAAGCCTTCCTAAAGAACTTTGTTATTTTCTCGGAAAGAAAACATAGGAAACAAAAACAATTGGTTTGGCAAAAATTGTGGTTTGAAAAGCTCTGAGCACTTTGTTATGATGACTCAAAGCATGGCCAAAATTTGCATCCTCTTACAAAACAACTGTCCCAACTGAGAGATGATGGAAATGCAAAGACTTGATGGAGAGTGTGTGGGTGTGTTTGTGTGTGTGTAAATATCTGTGTTTGTATGTGTGTGTGGTTGTGTGTGTGTGTTTCAATTTGTGGGTTTGTGTGTGTGTGTATGTGGGTGCAGGTGTGTTTGTGTGCATGTGAACATCTGTGTTTGTATGGGTGTGTGAGTGTGTGTGTGAGAGAGAGAGCGAGAAAGAGAGATGTTGTAGGGAAAATGATTTGAGCAAAGTATGACTAAACTAACTACAGAAGGTCATACATGACTTAACCTCAGTTTATATCAGGTATCCATTCAGTTCGCTCACAGCAGCAGATAATAACAGGTCGCAGAATATGTTAAGTTTGTGACATAATCGTCAAGGATTTACTCTTATTTCTTTTATTTCTATAAAATTCTGCATTGGTGAAACTCTCCAGACTTTTCTGCTGAATTAAAGGTGCAACGTGCAGAAAATTCTGGAGAGTTTTACCAGTGGAGTTTATACTAATAAAATAAATAAAGAGGAATGCCTTGATTATCACATCAGACACCGAACATAGTCTCAGGCCAAATGTACCATGTACTGGTTCCCTGTACTGATATGCATTTCACATCATTTGTCCACAATTTACAGCTGTATCATAATGATGCAGATGCATAGACAGTTAACATAAACAGTGAGATCTATGTTCTAAACATATCTAATCTGCCCACTCTGTTGAAATGACTGTGCACAATAAGATGAATTTAGACAGGGCAAGCTGTCTTGTATAAGTTATTTTGTAACACTACATTTCAACGACACACATTTGTGCCCAAAGACTATTTGTTGACAGCTTGAATTGAAATCATGTCCCCCTAAACCAGGGGCCTTTGGGGGAGGTAGGATGGGGATAGGAGAATTTCAGCAAAAGCTGTTCCCTGTGCTTTCCACTGTGTTTTCTTTCAAAACAAACAATACCATTTATACAATGAACTCTCCATACACTTAAACTGACATTTGTTTTTTTTGTTAAGTGGCTAAAGGAGATGAAATTTGACATGGCAGTTCTTTAAGGAAAGCAAGTGAACAAATGAAATGTCCCAGGAAACAGGCAAAAGCTGTAGACCATCAAAACCATCACTATAAACAGATTCTGTTTCAGATCTGACGTGTTTCTGTACATCCATCCACTGTGAAGAGAGAACTCAACACTATGTATCTGACAAGGTGTGTAACTGTGAAATCTGTTCCTTATAAAAGAAAAAAATCTCAAAAAATGCTGAAACTGGACATCTGAGACAAGGTTCTATAGACAGATAGGTGTAAATTTGTAACTGTGATAGCTTGTGATATTCAAGAAAAACAGCTTGCACAGAAAAATATCCCTGTGGATATGGGCAGTTAAACCTGAGATCGTTATAAAAAACAGTAGGAGCTGTGATAAAGGCAACAATGAAAACAATTTCTATAGAATTTTCTGTAAAAGTTCATTTCCTTTGATATTTTTACATTGCAGACTAGAAGATGGAAAGGAATCATCCTAGTTGATGTATGCTGTAAATGGTGTTTGTGCTGAACGTTCTCCTTTTATTTTTACTGGGTGAAATGTGCATTTCAGATGATGCCTCTGTAACATAATCTCAGTTCTAAAAAGTCCTGACAGTGAGACGAATGAGATTAGGAGAAAAGAGAGAAATGATGAGAAGAGAAACAGAGTGGTAAAAATACAGCAGTATCTTGGGGCAAATTATAGGAGGATGAAAGACGAGAGATGGCGCAGAAAACAGAAAAGGTTGCTGTAAGAAAGAAAAGACGTGATCTCTTGCTGTTCGAACCACCATCCATAAGATATGAGCGCAACACACCATAACCTTTTAAAGTAAAGATGCAATTAACAGCTGAGAGTGGCAAGAAAGGCTAGTTAAAGGGAGAGAAAGTTGGTGTAGAAAGAAATGGTGGGCAGCCTCTCAAGCACAGATGAACTAGACTGGAGAGGCCCAAGGGATTGGTAAGGTTCTAATAATGATCCTGCGGTCTGACCGAGCGAGATAAAAAATTCAAGACGAGCAGCAAGTTCCATCATACTGATCTGTTCTTCTTATCTCACTGATCCCATTTGACATGAAAAAAAAATGGAAAAGGCTCATTAATTCAGTGACACTAACATGCTTTCAACGAGCATGCTGTAGCAATCGAAAAAAAAACATGACTCACACAAGTATCTTGCTTAAAAGGTGTGCCAAAATTGAATCTTGGAACTGTTTAATGCCAAAGAACAGCCCAGGGAAATGTTTTCGCCCTATGTCAATTAGGAAAGAGTCAATTGGATTATTCCCCGTCTTTCTGTGCTTTCTATTGACTGTGCCTTGTTTAGATCATCTTTCTGCCATTATGGAAACTGTTCATTAGAATGGCCTAAAAACGACTTCGGAGTTCCCCAAAACTCAGTGCAGAGACAGTTTTATAAATGTCTTTTCAGTTAGAAATGATGTTTTATGGTATAATGGAAAGAGACTTTCCATAGAGCCTAATGTACTTAGCAAACTAAGCACTCTACGGTCTGTTTAATAAAGTAATGTGCAATCATGTGGTTCATTCATGGTGCAAAATACTATTATTAGGTGTTTGAAAAGCTCAAAGTGCATGAATAAGTATTAAAGTTAAACAAATATTCAAATCATTTGTTGGTAGAACTACTAGATCCATGCTGATCCAACATCATTCAACAATGAATCCAACATAAAATATGTGCTGAATACAAGTGGGTTTACTAAAGGTCATTAACAGGTTTAATTTTCAATTCAATTTTCATTTTTGATTGAATCTTATCTTTTGCAAGAGGGAAAATAATGGTTTCAATTACCTTTTGCCCAGTAGCGTCATTTAAGCACAACCTAAAAATGCACTGAAGCCTAAACCAGATGCTTTTGCATTTTTAATTCTCCAGAGCCTGCATCCTGACTCCATCTTCACCCACTTGTTTCTGCATTTAAACACTGTATTTTAATGCATAACACTTGTTCCATCTGTTTGGAGGAATACATTTTAATTCCACTCATGAAAACCAGACCATGCCAACATTACTGATATTTACAGTGTGAAATATTGCTATCTACATTAATATACATTAATTAATATGCAACTGAATATTTTTATAGCTCTTTTTACAACCAAGTTATCACAACGCAGCTTTACACACTCTGGGTTTGAGCTCCTGATGAGTAAGCTAAAGGCAACTGATTTGAGGAAAAGCTCCCTGGAGGCTGGTGGAAGAAACCTCAAGAGAAACCACAACTCAAAAGGGGAACTCGTCCTGTTTAGGTCGACACAGAATGAAAGGAGAAGAGAGTCTCTACTGAGATAACTGACAACAAAGGGCTTTTATGAATGAATCTGTCAATAGACTAGCCATCTATGCTAACAGAGGGTACAGTTAAGAGTCAATAAGAATAGCTGAGAGTCTCTCATCCAAAACAGGAAGAGAACCAACAATTGCTGCTGGAGCTTTAAACAGCAGTTGCCTTTGGGAAGGGGAAGTCAAAGCAGCTGAACTGGTTGAGGTCATATCGGTATGGAATGACAGTGATTGCAGACCCTGTGGTCTTGGATCCCAATGCTGATTGGTAAATAACATTTTAAAATCGATTTTCCTCTTTAAACGTTTGCAAAATTCATTACCAAAAATATGCCAAAATATGGTTCTGGTTCTGCTGCAAACCTGACAAGCAAACAACCAGTTCAGAAAAAGATTTCCAATGCAAATTCAAACATGGTAGCATGGGGCTAGTGTTCGGCAAGAGTATTTTTTAAATGAAGTAGATGTAGTAATGCTTAGAATAAATCCCAAAACAAATTCTAAAATTGCTGTAATCATTTCTCCCAAGGAAAAAAAGAAGGTGGTGGACTTGGATCCCAATGGTGATCGGTCAAGCTTAAAAAATATGCAGCAGTTCCCCTCCGAAAAAAACAGAGAAGAGAGTTAGTTCTGCTTAAATTTACATGGTAGAATTTATAAGGAGTGCAAGTTGAGTCTCTGGCATGAATCTCTATAGCAGCCCAGCTGGAAAGGGCAGAACCGAGGGGTATGATAGACATAAGAACACCCTGGGACACCAACGCACCTCCACTCAACAATAAACAAACTGAGAGTGGTGGGGAGCTTGTTAAGGAGTTGCCCCTGCAAACAGAAGGTTGTGGGTTCGAATCTCAGGACTGCTAGTGGTACCACTGTGGGATCCTTGAGCAAGCAGGTGTCTGCACACACTGTTCTAAATGTAGACTACTCTTAACCACTTTTTGTTTCACTGGTAATTCACCTAATTGTAAGTTTCTTATCTATAGTATTTATACCCCAGCATTTGTGTATAGAGCATTTTGTATAGAGTAGTATCTTCAGAGTTTTTAGTTTATATTGTTCTTGCCTGTGTCTGTGTGTCTCTGTGTGCCTGTGCAGTCCAAACATCATTTCCTCTGGGTTCAGTTAAATGCACTGATTCCGATTCATATGTTTTCCAGCTGTGAGTGTGAATGATGTGTTATACTCAGACTAAGTTAGTAAAATAGTGGAATAGGACAGAAACTTAAGAGGAACTCAAGAGACTGGTGCAATCCTGACCTGACAAAGTTCAATAAGGCAAGAGAATGCATGATCAATTATAGGACAATAAATAATGCAATTTTTGGTTCAGAGACCTTAGTTAACCACAGAGGCGGAGAAGGTTTGCTCTCTGACGTGCCTGTTTTCTTAAATGCGCTAAATGTTGCTTTCGTTTCTCGAGCTACACTGAATAAAGTTTGCTTCTGTGAGCAGTTTCAGAGGTAGATGTATTATTTAGCATGATGAGCCAAAACAGTGACTTGCGGGCTTAAAGGATAATGAGGCTCCGGCTCCAGGCACAAAGTGCGCTGACAATTATTTCACATCTTCATAAAAAAAAGAACTTCTCAAAATCTGTTCTTTTTTTAATCCCCAAATTTGGATTTTAAAATGTTATTTAATTTGTTAGCTCCACTTTAAATGGTTGCAAAATTCATTACCCAACATGTGTTTTTGTTGCTAAGGAAACAGGAAAGCATGGAGTTCTGCAAGAGTATTTGTTTAATGAAGCAGATGCAGTAATGCTGGGAAAAAATTACAAACATTACTAAAATTGTTGTAATTTCCTCCCAAGCAAAACAAGGAGGGTTTAAGCTTTAAATCTGATTTTTGTTTTTTGCATGTATTTATAGGCTTTCACCTGCAGTATGAACACTCTGGACTTTGCAGACTGCTCAGGGATCTCTGTGGACACCCATCAACCTCTATACTTGGAAAGCTAGCTGGAGCTAGAACAGGCCCAGACTTTATTAGCATACAGTAAGTACCCACCCCCTGCTTCCATGTAAATGAAAGCCAGAGCTTAAGGGATAGAGGATGGACAAGAGAGTTCATGAATTCATGAATCTGTATAAGTTACATTTTTGTCCATTGGCATGTTTTGGGAATATTAATATTGTGTCTTTCAGAAAAATAATAAGATAATTCCATAGCAAGGCAGTAACATTCTGCAATAGACTCAATTGCCATGCAAATTGTGTCAGCATACAAATTATGACATAAATACAATTTTATGGGCCCCAGTGCATGAAAAAAAATTAAATAAGGAACATAATGGGCCCCTGTATGGGAATTTATTTCGGTGAAAAAAATGACAATATGATTTGATTGTTTACTTCCTACTGTTATTTTTCCCCCAGGATGGTGCTCTAATGCAAACTAATTGTTGAAATACGTTATTAACTTTCTGTGGCTACCCAGCAGTTATGGGTTTAAACCCCTTTTTTGTACTTGGATAGATGGCAAATGATAGACAAATTCTTGTGTCTGCTTGAACATTGTACAGGTGTTGACAAGTCAGAGTTAGCAGCTGTCTGTGTGTGTGTGTGAGGGATGATATGTTTGGAGAAAAAGAATCTGTCAGACCAAGCCAAAATCTTTAAAATGTTATCCTTGAAATCTGAAGCAATATCAATAGACATTATTGGCATTAAGGTGACATGTCTAGACATTATCTCACTCTGCACAACCATGCTGATGTGTGATCCTTATTTAATTGCATCGGGTCTATTCAGAATCCAGGGCCGTGTGGTTGTAATTATTGTTACATAATTGTTACAGAAGTAATATAAAACACATACTATTAAAGAATATAAATGTTGTGAGTGTATATATACTAGAATAATTCTACAGTAATAAGTCTTCTCCCATTTTTATATCTATCATTCTCTCACACATGTGTGTATGTGTGTGTGTGTGTGTGTGTGTGTGTGTGTGTGTGTGTATTTAAGCATATGTGTCTTAAAGATTTTAAAATGTAATAGTGGGTTGAGATGCCAAGGGATTTCTACCATTTCTTCCTTGGGCCTGAACCTTTATAACCCCTTTTTTCTGCATCGTGAAATGTTGTAATTCTCCTAACAAAAACTCACGTCATCAAAAAACTTCACAGGCGATGAGAAAATGTGCTTGACCTCAGTGTAATTCAATGTAACGAGAAAAACAAGTAATTCTGGACCAGGTCTATTGATCCGTTATTCAACAAACGTCTGACAAATGTACAGAACAGCTGGTGTTTTCAAACGGCTTTCAAAACAGAGTTTATGAGGTTTTCAAATGGCAATGACATTACACCCAGCTGCCTGGCTTCAGGAAAACTGCATATTCTTCATGCCAGGCTGTGTGTTTTGCTTAAGATGCTTAAAAATGAATCTTGTTTTAACCCATGGTTTAGCAGTAAGTAACACAGAAACGCAAAGTCCCTTTCGTCCCTCCCTGCCTACAATCCTTATCTCTCCTCTGAAGTCCCAGCCATAAATGTTTCATAGCTAAGTGAGCAGGAAGATGCTCGAGTAATGCATAAACACCAGGTTGTTGACACGGTTATAGAAGATGAGACTGCGCTGTGCTTTCAAAATTGGGTCCAGATTGTCTCCCTGGATTTCCCTCTGAGGTTCAACACACTTAGCTCACTTAACAAACACAAGAAAACATCAGTTGAGGCATGTTTAAATGCCACCACATGTTGCAAGTGCAGTGAAGTTAATGCTGGGTGTATTCTATCACAGAAGTGCCATTTGTATTGGACTTGTATTGGAATTTGCTGCGATATGCCCCGATGGTAGAGGCCCACTGTGCCCCGTACCCACTTAAATCTAAAGCGGTGCTGGCTCTCCACGGCTGATTTGTTTAACGGTCCTAATGTGGTCCCGAAGGGTCAATTAAGACAAATGAGTTGCTGAAGTGATGTTTCTGCAGACTTGACCTTTCCCCCAATGTCCTGAACCTATTCCTGTACTTCCTATAGTGGTGCAGTGGTGCATGTTGCTTTAATTAAGCCCCATGTCTGGGACGGTGGTAAAAGATGCATTTAGCTTTTTTAACAATGTAATTCGAAGGTCTTAACTTCCAGCGGCCCTGGTGTAGCAGAATGCATGCTGAGGATGTGTCAAACACGCTACAGGAAAGAATGGAATAGTGCATTTCTGCAGTTCCCCCCTTCTCTCTCTCCCCTTACTTTTTTCTGACAAGAAGAAAAAAGGCCATTCAGTGATCACTTTACAAAGCACATTAACTGCTAAGTCAAGCACAACCACTACCCCGCTCTGCTAATGCAGTTATTTCACCCTCACACCGGGATTGTATTGGCATGCTGATAAATACTCTGAGCGGTTGAGAGGATCAGAGGCCTTCTCTTATACTCTCTATAAGATTTCTATTAGGCAGCATACAAAATTTGTTTACTGTTAATGCCCTCTGCATGGCCAGTGATGGATTGCCAAGAGCGTTATACACTTCAATCCAGCACTGGCACAAGGCTTTCAGGGCTTTTTGCGTAGGTTTGAAGCAGTGGAGCATGTAGAATCGAACGGACACCTCCAATTGTCTAATGCTGCTCTCACACTGGAGCCTTCCAGGACACAGGATCAAACAGAGTAAACAGCATGGTCTGTCCGAACTTCCTGGAAACCATCAAATGACAAATTTAAAAGAAGTCTTAATATGGCCAGACCCTTAACCTTTCACGCACACATATACACTACCGGTGAAAAGTTTGGCCACATCTTCTCATTCCATGTTTTTTCTTTGTTTTCGTTGTTTTCCACATTCAAAATGTTTTCTACAATCAAAAATGATGAAGGACGTGATAGTTATTGCTATACGGTTGATATTTGTAAATGTATAAGGTATTTGTAAAGGTTTATGAAAGATTATTAAAACAATGATTTTTGAAATATTGTTTACACCTCTACACTACACATGCTCATTTTAATAAAACAGAGAGAGAGGTCAATATATATAAATATATATTTTTTTATGTTACGGCCTCTTTAAAAGAATTGAAGGAAGACAGATCATACCAGCTATAGAAGTTGACAGATGTAGCATTACATTTAAGGCTCTCTGATCCATGGCTCTGAAAAACCAATAGACTTTCACACTATTGTACGAACTGTCTGGAGAAAACAATTAAGTCATTTCTCAGAGTCTGCCCTGCTGTTTGGTGAATTTACTTTTCCAAAGACATAATTAAAATGGACTTGTAAAGCCTACATTATTGTTCTTTTGAAGTTTCCCATTAGACATTGCTTTTTTTATGCAATGATTGTTCTTTGTGTTCTGGCAGTGCTGAACAAGTAACAGTGCTTTCGTTGATGCAATTTCAAATCTCATCCCTGTGACGTGAGTGCTGTGACCCAAACATGATTGTTACCTTTTTTCATCTGGGGTCATGCCTTGAAGAGGAGGTCATTGGGAAGTTGGACATTTCTATCAAGCACCCATTAGGAGCACTTACTTGTTCTGTTGCTTGATATTCACTCCACACTGCTTCTCCCTATATTACCTCATTAATATTTTAACACTGCTCATAAAATTTTTGCCTTCAGTCAGTAAACGTGAAAAACCCCAGTAAGCTAAGGCTCTACTCTGCCTTTATCTCTACAGGTGGCACCAACAAAAATCTGCAAAACATTCAGCTTTGCTAGATCATAGGTGGTAGTGAACATTCGGGAGCGTTTGGTCCACATGAAGATGGATTTTCCCTGAATAGTGAAAACATATTTCAGCAGGCTAGCCTTAGCTAAGTTGTTTATAGTTGTTTACTATTCAGTGTAGCTTAAGTATTTTTTACCTCTATTTCAGGTTTACAGTCAGTGCATATCTGGAAAGCTGAAAGAATATGATTTAGGATGTAAACTGGCTGCATCACCTGTTTGGTCATTAGCCGTCTCACAGACACTCAAATATTTGTGTTTTTGTTGCTTCAGGCTTAAAAATCCAACTCAGCATGATAGTGGAACTTAAATCCCTCATAATAATAAGTGTTTCCTGCCACACATCAAAAAAGTGATTGATTAATCGATTGTGGGATACTTTGTTGGTGTTAACAAATCAGCTGGCACACTGACAATGTAAATGGTCATATAATACAGTGGAATACAAAGTGGTGGGAATATGCATTTCCATTTCCATGGAAACCGTAGACACTTTATCAAAATATGGGCGGATAGGTTGACATATAATGTTAAATCTTTTGACCGCCCCACTGTGAGAGAATTAGATTTTTCTGGTTTAAGGAATGGCTGCCATCAGTCTGCTGAGAGTATTCTGCTGATTTCCAGCCCAGGAAGATGTGTCCACAGGCGATGAGAGAGGCAAGCGACAGGACATTTAATTTCATTTAATGAACTCAGGATAGTTCAGGGGTACTCCAAAACCAGCAATGAGTGGACATGGAGAAATAAATGCACGTACAACCTTTGACATGATTTTGAAATGTTCTTTTTTTCTTTCTAAAATCCTATTAATTTTGAACATGACCAGAAGCTATTGGCTAGATTAAAAGGGATAGAAGCACATGCAAATCACACTGGTGCCAGAAAAGTGTTTTGCTAGTTTAGTTTTGCATTCCAGGGAGCACTTTAAATTATATAAGATTAAGATAAGAGAAAGAAAACTTAACCTGTAATTAGGCTTTTTCCCTCCAGGGATTCTGAAATTGAACACCCAGCTCGGCCTCCCACAAATCTGGCAAGCGGAAAGCGTCAGATCTAAGAATGCAGTCAGGTTTCCCAGTGTGTCTAAAATAGTTGATGAATCCTCAGGGGGCAAAGTGAGGAAATGCAGTGCAGTGATCCTTAACAAACCTGTGAACCTGGAGATAACATACAAGTTATTTTGAGGATATATTTATTGGTCCAACTTCCATTGTCGACAAAAGTGCCATCCAAGAACAGGTTTCGGAATGATCTGTTCCTTTAGCTGTTTCAAATCAGGATATCTTAGCTTTTCCAAAGTAGAACTGAGTTTAGAATCTAAAACTAGGTGGTTATTGCAAAGAGACAAAAGGGAATGTATACTATGACATATTTGTGGAAGTGTATCCTTCTTTTTAAGCTGCAAAAGAGGATGTATGGCAGGAGAGGGAATCCATTTTACACCAGACCATCTCTCCTTTTGGGCCAACTGAGTCTTTTATTGGATGTTTGCTGGCCAAAATTAAAACATAAAATTAGGCAGGCCCAGTCCACCATCCCATCTCGCTGCCTGCAGAGTGCTTTTTCTTATTCGCACCACATTGCCAAGCCAAACAAATGGGAGAATAATTTTATTGAGCTGCTTGAAGAATGTGTTTGTCAGGAAGAGAGGAAGAGTCTGCAGAAGGAACAGAAACCTTGGCAGAACATTCTTTTTTACTTTATTTATTAGTTTGTGTGGTCTAATGATGTGGAAATGATGTCCATCCTGTAGGTCTGATTTGACTTTATTTAATTGATAGCCAAGAACCTTTTTAATAAAAGCAGAGTTGCCATTGAGGAAGCAAAGATTAAACCTATCTAGTAGCCATGGGACTGACCGTTTTAGGAATAATTCATCTATAAAACACATAAATTGATTTGATTGCTCATAGATCTGAGGAATGTGTCACAAACTGATATTTCAGTTGTAGGACCAGTAGACAACTGGCTTTCTTTCTGTATTCATTGAGTGTTTTGGGAATCTGAGATCAAGTACTAAAGGGAAATGGTCTGAAAAAGACATGAACGGAGAAAGATACAACTAGATATTGATGGATTATTCATGTTGGAGACGATGAGATACAGAGGCAAAGGAAAACAACAACGTAACACTTCACTGTAGGCCAGAACACAAATACATAAACCAACATAAACGTGTATAAACAACTGTCACAAATTTGCATTAATTTACTACAGCAGGTTTGATACTTGAACAAATAAACCTTTATATAAATGTTTATGGAGGTCTATGTCTGTCAAGTTATCCTGGGTTTTCACTCAGATCTTGCCCAAAGACAACGATGACAATGAAAAATGAAAACTAACTAAATATTAAATGTTCCTTTTCAAATAAACCATGCTGTTTTCCACAATCATCTAACGAAC
>JBBMFX010000141.1:12544367-12567175 GCA_037832545.1 Rhabdalestes septentrionalis
ATATGTCAAAGGGCAAACACAAAATAAAGCAGGACAGAACTGACTGCAGCAAGTATCTGTAACAGTGTTGCCCCCTGGATTCAAAACCCTTTCTTAACGCGAACTGGTGGCAGGAATACTAAGATAGAGCTTAGCTAGGGGGCTCACTTTAGGAAAGGCAGTTATGTGCGCATGCTCTAAAACTGAGCAAACTAGTTTTATCGAGTTTTATGGCCTCCGCAAATCATCGTGATCGTCCTCATCTTTTATCGATAATAAATCGAGTTCGTTTCATCGCCCAGCACTACGCTCAGTTGATTTGATGTCTGGGATTTTTGAGGTCAAGTTAACACAACAAGTGGTTTTCTTGTTCTTCAAACCATTCCTGAACAGTGACAGGGTACAATAACTTTCCGAATGAGACCTTTAGAGAATACTGTTGCTATTAAGGGTTGTATTTGGTCTATAACAATGTTTGGGGAAATGGAACTAAATAGCATCCACATCCTTGTTGTCCTTTCATGAACCTTTTGGTAGGTACCAACCTCTTCAATGTGGGATGGCCACACAAGATCAGCTGTATTAGAGACATCAAGCAAAGATCAACTTGGGAAAATCATCTTCACAAACTGTTCCTTTGCTGCCTAACATATGACAATGATAGATACCATTGTAATTCCAAAATGAGGGTTTTTCTCACAAGTCACTGGCTGAGTTTTTCATTTTAGGGGCATGAGACAACATACTGTGGGGACAAACATACACTTAAACTGAATCAGGTAATCAGTATAATCAAAACAGAAATTAAAAATATGCTTAATGGTAATCAATGTTATCAATGTACTTAATTTACTACATTCACAGACATATTTTGCCCATTTCCAAGGATTTATGTATTTCAATTGCATTAAAAAATTCAATTCATTTGAATTATTAATATTTGACAAAAACAGGCCAATACAATTGATGTGCTTTTAACTAAATGAATCTTGCTTGATCGAAAGCTCTCATATTGAACTGTTTCAATTGAACTGTTTTCACAATTAACAGATTTAGGCTGATTTTAAGGAATTTGAATAAATAAATTCTAAAAATTTAATTATTTAAATAAATAAAAATACCTAAAAATAAACTATGCCATGATTCATTTTTCTGAGAGTATCCTAAGGAAAAAGTCAATACATTCATTTTGTGATTATGTATTTGAGTGTTCTTTCCTCAGGGGAAAATTGATGTATTCAGTGTATGATTATGTATTTGATATTTCTTTCTTTTGAGTGGGTTTTATGTGAGGCAAGACGATGTTCTTGTATTAGGATGGTGGTCTTGTATAAGGCCTTGACTTGTGTCACATAAAGCCACATACACTTCAACCTTTGCGTGTGTAGACAAGATTTAATCATTAGTGGTCGAGGTCAGTCTTGAAGGCTGTTTATGGCATAAGATTCGATTGGAAACCTGTTTACTGCATGTACTTTGGGATGTGAACTAAAATGTTCTAACATTTATCTGTATTCTGAGCTACCACAAGGTCGTTGTCATGGGGACAGTTCGAGGAGTCGATGTTAGAAAGAAGGGTATAAGTATTCTTGATTTGGGAGGACATTTTGTGAATCGGAGGAGATGGTGCCAGAGGACTGTCGTAGTCCTGTTAAAACGTTTGCAATTTTTGTTTAAATAAAAGCCTTTGTTTCTGAGCGAATACCTTTTGTCTCCGCCATTACAATACACTGTAGCTCCATTCCCAGAGCTTTGCTGTTGACTTGACTGTTGGGGTATCGAAGGCTGTTCCAATTATAAGGATCCTTGTAATCCATCTACAAAAGACAGTCCACATTGTGGTGGTGGCCAGTTTTGAGGATTCTACGCCCATAATCTTTTACACATGTGTCTGATCCGGACAAAGTTCAAGAAACCAGGTTGTTTAACAAGGCCAGTAAAGTTTAAATAAGTGACATGTACCCTTTTTTTTAGATGCGAAAGATCTTAAAAAATCTTTAACAGCTTTTAGATCTTTTTAAGAGTGTGTAAACTGAATGCAAGGTAAGAAAGAGGTTTACTTTCAGTAAGCTGAACAGGTTCTAGCTTGTCGGAGAACATTTCATTTACAACAAATTGCTGTTGCGCCAGTCACATCACAACATTCACATTAGTGTTTAGCCTTCAACCTTCTTTATGTGTACCATCAGCAAATGTTTCTCTATGAAATCCTGCTCTGACTCCTATATGATGCAACCAAAGTGGTCTTGGTAAACAGTTCCATTTTAAATTATGCAATATAAACAAGGAGTCTTCGTAGGATAGAGCTCCTGAGAAAAGTCTTTCCCGCCTGAAGCCTAGCTTTTGGACTGTAGCCACTGAACACAGTTAGATTTTTATCAATGAGAATTTTTAAAAGAGTGACATTCCTTAAAGCAACAGCTGTGGAAATAGTCTATGTGTCCTGAAACTATTACACTGTGTATGTTTGCACTTATTCATCTTTTAAAGAAATAAGAGCTACAAAACTCTTTGTGTGAATTTTCCTTTCACCAGGTACTGTGGCTCATGGAGCCGGACTGGAGTAAAATATATAAAAAGGTTGTCATATATCATATATCAAAGACCTTTTAGATATTGTGTCATGATATGTGCCTGACATAACATTTGTAGTGAATATGGAAAGTTCATCACTTTTTGCTCTGCCTACTTTGCATGCAGTAGAAACACTCTAGCATGTATGAATATGAAAGAATATTTCAGCAGACGCAGAAATACTGCCTTTCACCTGCAGCATGTTCCTCTGAATCTGAGCCATTAGGACGTTATGAAGCCACAGTCAGATTTTCCACCCTGTTTTTGCCTTGAAAGCATTCTTAATGGATCTGCGTGGTTCTCCTCACCTCTGGCGAGCCTCTCACCTTCCCATTTAGTTTACAATATTTTCTGCTTGTGTTTGTGTGTGTGTGAGTGTGTCTGTGTGCCTGTGCACAAAAGGTGTGCACTTTACAGCTGTGGTTTCAGACAGGAGATCAGGCAGCAGGAGGTGAGTGTGAGGAGAGACAGCGGGAGACGGAACAGTCTCTGGGGTTCTGGCGTATTGACTCGGGCAGAAAATCTATCTCTTCCACACTGCAGTTCGGCTCAGCACACGACACTCAGGACAGAGCATGATACTCGCCAAGAGCTCGGGGTCAACCTGCTGAATATTTACTGAAGCCAGTGAGGGAGCAGAGGGATTGACTGCAAATCACCGGCTCCCTTTCTCTAGTGGCTCAGACAGGGCTCGGCTACAGCCTGCAACCATTAGCCTCTGTCATCATTAGTAGCCTGGTTGGTGAAAAGCACACTGTTACAGAGTTCAGTTTTTTGGAGTAGCTTCAGGTCAGCACGTAATGTGTGTAGCAGAATAGAAACATCTGGGGCACAAAGAAATTTAATGAAGAACATTAGTGAAATTTGCATGTCAGATACAGACAAATGTCAAATTTTGTATCTGCAGTCTTGGGCGAATTGATATTAAAAGCTAACTCTTTTGCCAGTGAAATGCTTTATTGTTGTGTAATGTGTATTAATATTTTCTCTTTTTATTTTAGCTTTTTTCCCCCAGTGATTTTGAGACCATTTTAGCACCTCACTAATACAAAGTGTGCTTGTAGCCCCACATGGCTTATATTGAAAAATAAATAAATAAATTGAGGGTGAGTCCCTTCATGTTAGCTCAACTTGAGTTAGGTTAGAAACAAAGTACATTTTGTGCAATAGCTTGGCAGTCATTTTGGCAAAAATGATCAAATGTATATGGTAGGGTGATGCTGACCCTAACTCAGCATCACCTGAACTAAATAAATGAAGAAATACAAAAACTACAAAAACTGTTTGCATCAGCAGCTAGTGTCTAATGATGTAAAGGTTCAAACTTCACCAGAACTAATGCCCAGCATCACAACCACATTCTTTGTATTCTTTGGGCCAAATTTTGTGAAAATTCATCCATAAGGAGCACTGAATTTGGCAGAATTCAGAATTCAGTTTAAACAATTTTTTTAAGTTAATATGTGTACATTTTGCTTCATTTGCTCAACCTCTTAGAGTTCCATTTACTTCCCCTAACAAAACAGACTCCAATAGCCAGCCAAAGTTCAGCAGTCAGTAAATGTCAGTGTCATTGCCTGAATTTAATAGTAATCATTTAAGGCTCTTTCGTAATAGCATACATGCGCTATGTACACGATTTTAGATTTATCGGCCATATAACTACAAAACAGGTTTTCCTCTGAAAGGGTGTTCAGCACAAATTTTCATGGTCCTCTTGCCTCTGCTAAACTGATCAGAAATTTCAGCCTCTTGTTTCTTGCACATTTTGTTCGGACCCCGATGATCGCAACTCATTCTGTCTTCTACCGCAGCAGCCATATTGTGCAACACAATGTGGTATGTCAATTATTAATATCAACTATATAAAACTTTCAGATAGTTTTGGGTATAAAATGGGCCACAACAAACGGCAGTAAGTTCCCAGTGTCCACAGTGAGTTTAAGTGACTGTGTGTTTTTAACATAAGTCACTGATTGGCCAAAACAGTGAGAAAGAGGAAAGAGAATTAGACAGTCAGCAAATATAGCTATGGAAAAAATAGCATAATTTGTAACATTAATCATGTTATATGTGTGTTGGGTGTGGGGGTGTCAGTATTTGTGTGTGTGTGTGTGTGTGTGTGTGTGTGTGTGTGTGTGTGTGTGTGTGTGTGTGTGTGTGTGTGTGTGTATGTGTACAGGGAATGGCAGATCCCCACTGGTCTGTGCTGACATTCGGATTTATCACTGCGGTCCATCTGCGCACACTTTTACCTCCATGGATGAACAAGGAAATAAATTGTATCTCAAGAGACATCTCAATTAACTCACACAGAAGCACAATAGACTGTCTACTTTGTCCAAATAGTACTTGATTTATAAGGACACACCCTGGCTATATAACATGATCCAGTCGAAAACCAGCGAACAGCCCTGATAAGGACAGAAAGAGGCTATATACACTACTGTATTTTTGCATGGTGCCTCCAGTAATAAAGAAACTGTGCTGTACTGCTTCATCAGGGATTTGATCATTTTGATAATGAGCTGAACTGGATTGTTAGAGTGAGAAGTGTTAAATTGGGCAGTGTAGGATGCTCCATAGATGTAAGACTGAGAATCACTGGATATCATTTCATCACAGCTTGAAGGTAGCTTGGGGATATTCCTTCGTCAGTGATGGAGTACAGTGGATATTAGACCTCACTGACATTTAATCTTCTTTTTTGGTGTACCATGAAAGGACTACGAGCCATTCAGACAAAAATGACTAACGCCAGAATTCCACTGGGCAGGTTTCTGACACATTACAGCTACAGTGTAGCCAACAGGGTTGACCGTGGCCACCCTGTGATTCCACCAGGCGCACCACTGTGATACTCTTATTGTTCGTGTTAGATTTGCTTCTGGCATTACAAACAATTTTTTTGTAAAGGGCCCATTGCATCAAAAACTCATTTCCCTTGTTTTTATTTAAATAAAAGTATTTGATTTAGTGTAATGTAAACTTTGTAAAAGTAAAAAAATGTGCTGATTGCTCTCAAGTCATATGTAAAAACTAAACTGCAAATACAGTACACTTTGAATTTTGTGATATCTGAGAAATCAACACATTTCAACACATCTCTCTCTCTCTCTCTCTCTCTCTCTCTCTCTCTCTCTCTTTCTATCTATATATAAAAACTATATATATAGTTTTTAACTGCATCCATACATACGTTTGTGGGAATTTGTGTATATGTGTAATTGCACTATTTGGGACACATAAACGTACAACGTAAAGTAATACACCCTGCTTTGAATTTTGTGGCACCAGTTTATAGATAGATATATGCATACATACATTCATACATAGACACATAGATACATAGATAGAGCTAGTTTACCCCATTCATGCATGTCAAAATTAAGAAATATGGATAGGTTTTTAGAACATGTAATTAAAAATGTTAATTCTTGGAAGCAAAACAGTGTGAATTAGGGAAAATGCTATGGATAAAGGTCATGTCAGGATGAATTATGACTGATTTTGGAAAACTAGAAACTATACGACAATCATAATTGAACATCCAGGTCAACATAATAATGTTGTAGAATATGGCCCCTTTAACATATCCCATAATGATGAATATGTTGTCACTGGGCATGGAGGCACCCTCTTCTGCACATGGGAGCATTTGTAAGCAATGAACACTCAAATGTGCAGGACAGGGTGCTTCCAGGACCAGAAACACTGGCCTACATACAAGTGTAATCCACATGTTTACTTTAAAAAGAAGCCTTTTTCTGGTAAAAGCCTCAGGCTGTAGTCTACTGTAAGTGGTTTGTACATTACAAGGGTTGGATCAATGACACCACATTTAGCATGTATGAAAAGAGAGAGCGATAGCATATTAGGGAGCATGCGGAGGGGTATGTGATTAATGAGGTTTTAGAGTCTTTGTGAGGAGGACTAGTCCTGAAATCTGTTCTCACAGCCGCTTTGAAGTTAATGTCTGAAATACAATTAAACCCAGAGCTATGCATAAAATGAGGCTGTGTGTTTCCTCAAATTAAACACTTCCACTTTTTAAGGATCTTTTGACTGCCGGCAGGCTAAATGTGAGTTTTAGAACTTCTCTCATCCCCCTCTCTTTATCTTGTTGCTTTCTCTGTCTCAGTGCTGTCGTTTCTGCTGTTTACGGCAGTGAGTAAATGTGCTTGACCAAAGCCCATTAACTTGGCAGAGTAATCCAGCACATTTTACATGGCTGTAGCATGAGCACCAGCCTTAACTGCTGTGCTGTGGCTCTTCTCTTTGTAAACACACACAAACTCCTTTTGTGAGAGAAATCACTGTGCACTCATGTGCTGTCATGGTTAGAATGGCACAATGCATGGCAGCTTCTATACATTTTCAGTACTACAATGTGGTAAACGCATTGCAGTTCCTATAGAAGAACCATTTTTCTTTCCCAGAGGCACCTTTCACTGTGTATCATTTTTGGGAAAAGAACCCATTTAGGCCTAAAGATGCTCCACATGCAAAGTTTCTGTAATACTTATATGTCCCAGTAAAGGGATTAAACAGTGCACAATAATTGAGTCAGATGGACAGAGATGCTTATTTGCACATTTAGAATTCAAATGCCAATTCAAAAAATAAAATCAACACTTTGTGTGTTCAAAACAACAAGTATTTGGTGTTTAGACAGCAAGGTGTGTTTTAATATTTTACACTTGATAGCATGGGCTCTCATGGCACATGCTGGATAGGCAAAAGACGTCTAAATTCTGGTATTAAGGACATACATTCATTTTGGGAATTTGAAACAATGCTCTTTGAAATGAATGTGCGACAGAGGCTTCTTTAGATCAATGTCTCATAAAAGTGTTCCCCAGCGCAGGTCCTAGAGAAAGAGTTGTCTCGCGGTCCAGCATGTTTTGGTGATTTCCCTGCCCAGAATCACCTGGTTCATCTCGCCAGATAATTGTCAGGTTTAGTGAATGTGTGTGAGGGGTAGAACCATCAAACTGTGCTGGGCACGGTTAGAGTCTCAGAGGCATCCTGCTGGGCAAATTTTTGTGTCTTTCATGCACCCAATACACTGGATCCAAATAATTAACTAATTATAAGACTTTTTTTGGTTGAACTGGTTGAGAAAACTGTAAAATGAGCATAGCGGGGTGTCTGGGAGCATTATCACTACTGTAGAAGAGCCCTTTTTGGTTCCTTAGATGCTTTCAATATGTATTTCTTTAAGATTATTATGATGAGAAAGCATTTGTACAAATGTAACAATGTTTAAACATGAAACTGAGCAGTATGAATATATTTGTTGTTGTGATCAATTATATCACATTGTCACAAAAGGATTATCTGATCATGAAGTGGATGTTGATGGTGCTTCAGGAACAGAGATTAGCTGCATGTTTCATCAGAGCATAAGTAATCCCACACAACTGGATTTTCTGCGGTGCAAAATAATACAGTAAAAAATAATACAAATAATTTGTACTCTTAGTATTTAATAGTATATCTGAAATGTGTTTTGTGTTTGTTGCAACCTATAAGATGTCTAGATATGCCTTTAAATAGTGATACACACACACACACACACACACACACACACACACACACACACACACACACACACACACACACACACACACACACACACGAGGTTTGGTGAACATATATATCACCTATGCCCATATGCAGACTACACACTAGGGTAATTAAATGCAGCCTAATCTTTTTAGGTTTATGTTTTTATGGGTTTTTAATCTTCTTTTTCATTATTGCTGTACGGACCATAGCTCAGATACTCACATCACCTCTACCATCTAAAAACATCAAAGCACACTATTTAACCATTATTATTCAAAAGCTGAACTAACACAAGTATGCACTTGACTTGTAGCTGCTGAGTAAGATCTGTAAGGGACGAGATTTCAGTGTTCTAAATATTTTTTCAGGTTTTCAAGGCTTGTAGCTTTGATGGATTGTGACCAATTAAAACATAACCTCCTTTTGAATACACTGTCAGCTTTTGTCCTTGAACTCTGCTGGACTTTCAAGCACTTTTTAGAAAACTATGAAAAACTGTAACCTGGCATTTCTGTCCTTGGGGCCTCTCAATTTTTAGATAAAGCCTCTCCTGTTATGCTTTCTTCCATGTTTGGCCATCTCTGACACATCATCATGGGCAAACACTTAAATCGCAAATGGTTGCTGCAATTTAACATGATGACCATTCAAATTCTGATAGATTTTACAGTAAATTCCCATGAAAACAAACTATTCCAGAAATTTCATATGGACAAAAGTATTGGGACCCATGACCATTACCCCAACATAGACTTTAATTACATTGATTATTGCATGTTTCTGTGGGAATTTGTGTCCATTCATACTGTAGAGCAATTATGAGGTCAGACCCTGAAGCTGGACAAGAACTCATTCCACAATTTCTTTATGGGGCTTGCTTTCTGCACCGGGACACATTCGTGCTGGACTAGAGTAGGTTCTTCTCCAAACTATCTCCACAAAGATGGAAGCATGGCATTGTCCAAAATGTCTTGATATCCTGAGGCATTTTGATTGCCCTTAACTTAAAGCAAGGGGCCATCTAAATTCAATAATTATGACTTAATACTTTTGTCCATATAGTGTATTTCAATTGAACACAATATGTAGCAAATAGAAGAGTTCATGTGTATATGAAGATAATATGAAAGCTAAATCTAAAAGAGATGAATTGGTTTGATAGTGCACTCCGGTCCTTTGTTGCCTAACAGATAGACTTTTTCACAGTCCATCAGATGTTTATTTGCTCATGGGTTTAAAGACAAAAGCAATAACATCCAGTAAATTACCCATCTTGAATCAGCTGCAGACCTTTTGCTTGCACTTTTTACATGACAAATAATGCAGTTACAAAGCTGTCTAAAAAGGACTGAGCAGCCCGTTGTCCACCTAGTTAAATTGGCTGTGATTTCTGTATAGTTCTATACAGGTACTTAAATCCTTAGGGGTTGTATGTGGTTCCTCGCTCTCATTAATGCATAACTTACACATTTTTAGTAGTTGCTGAATAATTCATGGTAGTTACAGAATAATAAATCATAAAAAAATAACTAGATAATAAGCATAGAGTTCAAAGGGTTATATTTAATTTTCTGTAATTCATCCTAAAGGACATCCTAAAGGACCCATGCTGGGTTTTTTGTTTTGTTTGTATTTTCTCATTTATTATAAAACCTACTGTGTTTGTGGTTTAATGCACCAGCGCAGGGGTCTATCACATGAAGTGTGCCACCTTTCTTCATCACTTTCAATTAAACAGGCCACTTTTGTGAATGTGCCTATATGACTGAGATGTGTAAATTAGCTTTACTCTGACAGATTGCTTATATTGTGCCCCTTTCAAAAAGCTTTGCAAGTTAAATCACTCCTTATATCTTCTGTATGAATGGATATAGCTAACCTATTGCAGGCTTAACAGGCAGATACCGGGCTGGTTGTGCTGCTTAGTTTCCATAAATGGACCATACAGACTGTGAAGTGAATGGTTCTCCATGAAATGAATGCTTTAATATCTATAAAGCGGCTGTTCAAATTTTTAAATTGCATTTGTGCTCTTAGAATTTTCAGGACTTAGCATACGCCACAGAATATCCAGCCATCCTAGACCTTGTGCTGCAATGCTCTCTGGGACCCTGGCCAGAGAGAATTCCCCACTGCACAGTGAACCAAGGACAGGAGCAAGCACCAACTAAAACAAGTGGCGGAAAACGAAGAAATCGGAGCGTTATGACAAAGAAGAGACTGACTTTCAGTTTCCTACTGAGATAAAGGAAAGGGGCGGCCATGCGAGACCTTTTTCTCATCAATGCAAAGTATGAACGAATGATTGGATACTTTCATTCTGTGTTTCTAGATAAAAATATTTACTTTACACTAACCAGGAGGGAAGACAAAGCAAAGAAATGGTAAATGTATTCATAGAGAAATGATGGGAGGAATGTGCGTAATCTTTCTCCAGTGTACGGTGGCGCGTCATCCTCACAGTAAGCCTCTTTTCCTCTCTCTGCGGCAGAATAAGCATGTCAGGCAGTGTGTTGGGAAGCAGTCAGAACTAAGAGAGAGAAACAGCAGCCTGGGCTCAAGCTACTTAACAGCAAAAGAGAATGAAGGAGTAGTTTTTGCCTGAAGGACTGTCAGAGTGCAGCAGGAGAAATGCCAGAAAAAAAAACCAAAATACACACACAAACACACACACACAAACACACACTCATTCTCTCTTCTCCCATTCATTGGGTGTGTTGTGAAATGTCAGATGCCAAATTATTGACAGTGTAATGACTCAATGATTATAATTACAGTCTCGTGATGAGAGTAATGAATGTTGCGTTTGTCTTTGAGAACGAGGGCATGGAAAAGTTGTCACAATATGTAAATTAGCAAAATAACGAAGCACAAACAAACCCAGTTTCAGGGCCAACAAACGTGTTGTATTCTTTCGACGTCGCTGGGTGATGTAAATAATATTGCTTTTTCATGCAACAGTCTGTATTTTGTGGCTGTAATACAATCTCATAGCATTTCTTGCCTATTATGTTGTGTGGACATTATATGACGAATGGGCCAATGGGAATGGCCAAAAAATGGCTGAAGTCTCATTACAGCTTTGCTTTGTTATAGAAGCAGTGGTTTGTCATTTTGATGGTGATTTAAAGCATTCGGCCCACCGGAAGAGGCTAAAGGAATGGTTGTGCTAGAGGTTTTTTCAAGTCGGATGGGCAAGTATGAAAACTTGGCACTTTCTGGGGCTGTCTGATTGCTTTGGCGTGACTGTAAGTCATCAGCCCTCGGATCATGATACAGAGTTCATCCTGCCGTGGGAGACATGGGGATGATCCCACAGCAGCCCCCACTGCTGCTAACAGGGATCTAATCCATGAAAATGCACGCACACACACACACACACATACACACACACACAAACAAACAAACCCATAAGCTTGCCTAATAAAGTAAGCATCCCATGACTTTTGTTGCAGTGGGGATTGCCTGCTTGGGACCAAGCCTAGATCACCCACACTGGGGTTACACCAACGATTGCTTTGATCACTGCCAAAATGATCAGGGTGCTCATGTTTCAAGTCCTTAGTTGGGCCACCCTTCCGTTCCACAAATCCAATCAGATCCGTTTGCAAAGCCACTGTGACTATTACACATAATGGGGTTGAAAACATGATGAAACGGGTACCTTTTTTGATGACCAAGAAATATGGCTCTTGTATAATTGCAATGGTACTGGGTTACACAGACACACTAATCGTATTCCAGGCCATATTAAACCCGCCTGTGAAAAAGGGAACATGCTGCATTTCTAAATGTAGATGCATGTGGCAGTGGTGAAATCTGTAATACCTCAGTAAAAATAGATGATGTGTATAGACCTCTGAAGGATTATACACCCTCAGGGCTCAGTGTAAGTGTGAGACGCTGCTGGAATTCTGCTCTCTGTGTGGAATATTCCACTCCCACCAGCAGCTGCTTTAACCTTTGCTTAAAGAAGTATTAATGGCAGTAAACGTTGCAATAAAAGCCTCAGCACTGAGTGGAATATAGGAGCACAATTGAGGTCTTCTGAGTGCCTTTTGCTTAACGCATCCATTATAGTTCTACATTCTAGCCCAGGGAGTCGCCACATATTTGCTACCTCCACTACGTCACTGCGGTAATACTTTGAGAAGGGTATGAATATTAATGAGCAAAAATCCCCATAAAGACAAGCATAACTGTCAATGTACTATTAATGTTGCACTGCAGTTCCAGCCCCTAAGAAATGTGGTATTCTGCCCATGCAAGCTGGTCTCTGAATGCTTTAGGGCCATTATTATTGATTGTATTAGTAATTGCATAAACTAGCCAATAATAATTTTGATGATTAATTCAGTATGAACAAAAACAGCACATTTAAAAGTTGTTGAACAAAGTTATGATCACATTTATACAGTATTTCTAGGTTACTATTCAAATGCAGACCCAATTATGACACTGATCACATTAAAATGTTTTTTTTTAGTTGTTATTTAGGCGACTTATATGAGCCTTTCATTAGAAGCCGTTGCCCAAACTTTGTTATGGTAATTAGATACTTAATCTAAAATGTCTCATCGATGGGCAAATCTACACTGTATGGACATAACTATTGGGACACTTGGCCAGCAGGGATTTTAATTACATCGCATTCAAATACAAAGACTTAAATTTAGCCAGCCCCCCTTAGCAAGTGTTGCAGGCTTTCTAAGGGTTTTGGAGTATCTATGGGAATTTGTTCCCATTCATCCTGTAGGGCATTTATGAGGTCAGACCCTGATGCTGGATAATAATTTCATTTCCTGTTAGTTCTAAAGGTGTTGGACAGGGTTGAGATCAGGGTTCTGTGTGGGCCAGTCAAGTTCTTCCACACTCAACTCATCCAGCCTTGTCTTTATAGAGCTTGCTTTGTGTACTGGGGCACAGTCATGGTGGCATGGAAAAGGTTCTTCCCAAAACTGTGTCCACAAATTCGGTAGCTTGGTGATGTCTGAAATGTCTTGGCCTTGCCCAAACCCTGGCAAACAGGTTTGCCCAAATACTTCAATATAGTTAATGAAAACCTAAATATATTCCCTCTACATTATAGGTTACTATAGCTAGTAGACATGAAGGAATGTATATCTATGGCAGTTTGTGTGAAAGGTTTTACAGGACACTATTTGATATACACGTGTTGAACTGTTGTTGATATACAGAAGTCTATAAATGAGAAAGAATGTATGTGGGTGTGAGGTTATGTGTGCAGGTTTTCATCCGTGTGTACTGAGGTACACTAGCTTCATGTATGCTCTTACAATGCTTGAATGTCAGTGGTAATACATTTCAATTTAAGCGAACAAGCCAGGGGCCGGACAATCTGACACAACAGCTTGTAGAAAAGTTTCCTTAGGGATGACAGTGTGCTTTTCTTCCTTAGGAAAGGGCGAACGATGCACAGTCTAATGGAGGAGACAGGGTGTAACATTAGGCCTCTGTGTTTTTGACTAAGGCAGAGCGCATGGAGCCGAGAATTGTTGTTGAACAAGCAGTCGACACCTTTAAACACCCCACTGATGAGAGGAAGGGCACAAGGCGAAGGCAGCCATAATCTTGCTGCCCCTCCACCCGCTTCAAAGTGATTCCAACATCAAGGCCATGTCACGGTAGATATTAAAAATCACGCAGGCTCTTTTTTTTTTGCTTTTCAAAGATGACATTTAATGGTTAAAAAAATAATAGAGGAAAAAAAGATGCACACAACAGGACGCGGCACAACAGCATAGCCTTTATCAAAGCCGTCTCTGACATGCTGACATTTTGGGAAGTGCTGTGCTGGGCTGCTTTTGGAAACGGAGCTGCAGGATTGGGGGGTGGGAGGGGTGGGGGTGGCGAGGCCTCCTCTGCCTCCAGAGCCACAAGCTGCTCTCATTATACTCCTCCCCAGCACCTGGGCAGGAGCCGACGTGTACTGCAGTGTCAATACGTCCAATCTGAACGATTTCATTTGGGTCCATACATGGGAAAAAAAACCTGAAATCAGTGTTTTTTATTCAAATTATTTATTACAAATATTGAATAAATATGTATCCTTTAATTAAACAGAAGATATATATAATGAATGTCTTATTAAAACGGTATTAAGAAATTTAACATGTCACCATTACAACAGATTTTCAGTTTGTTTTTATTTTACACCTTTTGAAACCCTTTGCATTATGTGAACATCTCATAGTAAATGGATCAGTAAAATCCTAAATAAATTGAAATCATTATTACAATAATTTCCTCATTCGATCAAGCCCAGAGATCTGGGGTTTTGTATTGACAGCAATTTATTAAACGTTGAGAAACCTGCGAACAAAAGACATAGCAAGAAATTGTGCAGAATACAAACTAAGCTTTTTTTTTCCTGCCCTCTCCTGTCCGCTCCTCATACAACAGCAGGAAAGATGAGAAAATTAGACGCAGTGACTGCTGTTCAGTAACAGAAGGTCATTTGGGGCGTTATTTCAGGCAGATCTTTGGTATTTAATTGAATACTAATGCAAATACTTTGAACTATACATTTTTCATGTTCATATATTTGACTTTTCAGAAAATCACAAGGTTTTCCTTCTTTATGTGTAAGTATTAGCCTTGGTGTTGCTTGTTAATGAATAAAAAAGAACGGGGGGTATATTTAGGGGCCATCAATGTGATGGAGTTTTTTTTTAATTATCGTGATTAATGACATCACGTTACACTTATAATTGCCAGTTCTTATTGTCAGAACAGTGATCAACGGCATGTTTCATTATGAGGTGAGCATAATTAGTCTTGCTTAATTGGATGTAGTACAATGCAGTATGTGAAATTTTGACTAAAAAAGTGATTGTGTTCAGTTTTGAAGGCATTTTAAAAAAATGGCACCTCTGGGAACCTTCTGTCTCTTCCAACTCATCAGTCATCAGGAAAACAAAATATATGGTTTTTTTTGTGGAAATCATGATAGTGTTCCTGCTGAATTGCCCATCCCTCATGGTATCGCCTGTCTCTGCATATCCCCACATACCATGATGTCTGTGTGTGTGTGTTTGTGTGTGTGTGTGCACGTGTGTGCGTGTGCATGTGTATGGACGATTTGTTTTATTGCATCTCAAGGGGAGTGCTTATAGGTGAAGACCCTTGTGAATTATGTGACTCTGTGTGTGTGTGTGTGTGTGTGTGTGTGTGTGTGTGTGTGTATTTTAATAACCTACATCAGGCTCACCTTTGTTAGTGTGAGATTAGGAAAATGACCTGGGAGGGAAGGAGTAAAAGAGGCATGTCTTAAGGAGGTTACCCTTCTTGTGCTTAGTGCTGTAATGAACAGTTTCAGCTTTTCGTTCATCGCCTTAAATCCCCTTAGCTGGCATACTGTATGTGTGAGTGTATGTGTGTGCATTTGTGTGTGTGTCTGTGTGTGTGCATGTATGTGTTTAAAGCAGCTTTAGCTGTTTAGTGTTGAAGCATTGAAGCGCCCCACCAGTTTTTGTGCATGTAGGCAGGTTCGGTATCCGTCATTAGTGGTCAGCAGTTCTGGTGCTGGAAAAAATACATGCACAGGACTCTTTTAGGCATATCACACACATTTAATAAGGCACACCTCGCTTTTTGTCCACATTTGAAACAATTCTGGGATTTTCTTTGAACCTGGGCCATATTGATCAGACTTTCATCCGTTGCCATGGCGGTCTTTTCACAGTTTTTTTACCTGATAATCTTATTAAGACTAACGTTAAGATTAACATCAGCTATTGATTTATCTCTGAAGCAAATCTTGTATGTTATCTTAATGCCTTTGTTTCCTCTTATTTCTTTCATCGGAATCAGAAGTGTCATCCAAAAGAGATTAAGTTCCCCTTTTGAGATCCCTTTTGTGGCCTTGGTTCCTTCAAGTGTTTTGTCCTCTGAACAGGATTATTCTAGACTCCGATTTCACCGACTTTGGGACGGTGTCTGTTGTAGAAGGTGACATACAAATATACTTGAATGGAACATATGTTGTCATACACACTCTACAAAAGGTGACTCTACCTTTGATGTTCCGACGCAGTCATTTTTAGCTGCACTGTACCCAGTAAATCATGTGATGATGTTCTTGAAAAAGGGCAGGATCACAGTCATTAATTACCTGAGGGTGTGGTTACTGATTCGTTAGCTTTTTCCAAGCTAAGAACAGCTGAGCTGGCAGAGTTTATAATATGGCTGTGCCATCAACCTGGAACACATAAGCCTGTTTCTCCCCTCCAGAGCTGTTAGACCAGCCACCAGGGGAGGGTGAGAATCTGGCCATGACCACTGCTACATCTCCAGAAAGCTTTTCCCCCTCATTAGCGGCAATTCTTGCATACATACCTGCCTCGTCTAAATGTTTATCTTCTAGACACTAATGTATCGCAGCTTTTAGTGGAGCTTTGAAAGCTTTTACCTGAAATGTTCATGCACATTGTAGAAGGGAACACTTAAATGTAATTATTTTTTTAACACTGGAGCTTATTTGGTATTAGTGCTCCTTTTGTTTTAGCAAAATGTAATAAATTAACCATAGTAATGTGTTTAAAACAAATCAGAATGTGTGCACAATGACAATAACCATGCTACAGGCAAGAAGAGAGGCCAGCTAGAGAATGTACCATAGCACCAGCCATGCCAGAGGAGCTGCCTCCAAGCCATGCCTCACAGGAACAGCCTGAATAGGGAACTGTTCATTCTGGGACCCATTCATTGCTTAGCTTCTTTTTTACATGGGAAAATAATGCTGGACTTTTGGTGCAGTCTGACTCTCTACCAGGCACTGGGCAAGGATACTGTAATGAAAAATAGTAACATTTTCTACTAAGCGGCGTAACAGGTTCCCTATAGCACTGAAGGACTCCACTATTTCTGATTAAAAGAATGAAATATCTTATAAAATCCCACGACACCTAATTAGCTTATACACAATTAATTAGAATTTTTTATATTTTGCGTAAATGTAGATTAAAAACCTGCCTGAAGAGTTTTGCATGCCTCCTCTAATTAATAGGAGTTTGTAACTAGGCTTGCACTTCTGCTTTTACTTTAAATGCTTTTCAAGCCATGTGAAGACAATCTGATTAAAATGGTGTGAAATTAAACAACTGATGACAATGGCTTGCAAAACTACATGCTACAGTGGTGATAAAATATCAGATATAGCTTGAAAACGCTAGAAATTCTCACTGTTGAAAAAGGTTAAAGTGTGTTTTCTTCAAGATTCACAGATGTTCTGATGAATAGCCCCCTCCCCAATTTTTGCCAATCAAAGAATGGTCTAAAAATTATAATAATAATAAAAAAAACCCAGAAATGAACACCCCCTAAACCAGAAGCTATAACAGCCATAATAACCTGTTCTGATAGAAAGGGAGGTGGTGCAGTGCGTACTGCTGTCAGAGCCCTGGGTTTCTGTGGCAGAGATTCCTTTCTGTGTGTGCTCCCCATGTCTGCATAGGTTTCTGCCTCATGCTCTGGCCACCCACCGTCTAGAGACCTGCATGTGAAATTAACTGAAGATGCTAATTTGCCCTCAGGTGTGAGTGTGTTTTCTGTGTGTTTGACCCGTCAATAGTCTTGCTTTGCTTTTTGCCCTTTGACTGATGGATTAGGCTCTAGCACCCGGGTTAGTATAAGAGGATCAGATAATGGATAGACAGATGGAGAACAGAATGATAGAAAAGCATCAGTGAAGTACTTCAAAGAGCTTCCTTTTTTTCTCAAGAAATGCAGATTTGTTTTTGACACTTTAATGAGTGCTGAAAGTGTCCTAGGAGCCACTGTAAGGACAGATGATGCACCAATATCTATCATAGGGTGGAGAGGATCCTGTGAAGATGCACTGATTTTATGAAGGCGGTAATGATGTCTTCTTTTCTTTCTTTTTTTTTCCAAGCTGTCTGAGAGCTATGCAACTTAAAGTTCTAAGTTGTTTTTCATTCGTATGTGAGAAATGTCATCCGTGTCCTTAGGTAGAAAAAAGTGTCGTTTTAAAAGCACTAATGGTAAAAAAAAAAAAGAGCTCCATCTTGGATGAAGTGTAAACCCGTCACAGCTTGATTTGTTTCTGTGAAAATGTGTGCCTCACTGTCAGGAAATGCTTTTACGCTTTTGAACGACATCAAGGCAGACGTTAAATTGGATAATTAGCGCAAAAAATTTAATATCGGCTCAATCTCTGATTGACACGTAATGAGTGTAGTGATTATGATGGTAATGATGATCCACAGTGTGACAGATGTGCATCCATCCTTGTGCAATTTTGTCCATTTGTGTCATCAGATTGCCAAATCCAGGAGGACAGACCATGCAAATATGATGTGTAGAGCAATTGAAATATTGTGTAAAGAGAAAGAACTGGGCTTTAGGTGGGGTTAGAGTTGTGGGCAGCTTCTCCTTTCCACTAGTAGGCCTTATAGATCCTGAAGTGGTTTCAAGTGCAGTTTAATTTCGCCACTGCAATTTAACCAAACAAGTTGCACCAAAGTGTTTTTTTTAGAGATGCAGAGAAGCTCTTCTTACTAAAGCTCTAAAGTGAAGCTTGTAAACGTTCACATTGCACAAAAGCCGCATTATGATAGAAGGAGCAGCAGGCTGAGGACTTAATCTCTCCAAAAGGTGTAAACTTGTGTCTCACCCAGCATGGGGAAGAACAAATATACTTACAAATATGTGAATGCTTTCATTCATAAACTTTGCATGCATTTTGAAAATATACTGTAGTCAGCAGATGCTGACAGAAAAAGGAAAATGTAAAATTTCTTCTTGCAGAAACTTTTAATGCACAAAAGATAGTAAAATAAAGGGCCTCAACATTAGGCACTATAATGTATTGATGTATATATGCAGCACATTCATACATTCATCAATATTATAGGATAAAAAGGACCTGTTTCCTGTTGGTACAGTACAGTAGTCGTAATGGGTTCCATGCTCAAGTTCTTGGTCACCTAGGCCACTACAAATAGTCTGGTTTGAAAGTGATATGATAATGGACATTTTTTAAAATCTGTCATTTCACCCATATATACATAGCATTGTGCAAAAGTTCTGAGCCTCTGCTCTTTTCTTTTTAAGTCAGACTTCCTTTTATTTTTTCAAGCAGTTTTGCAGCATAGTTTTCAGGCTTCAAAGACTCTCGTTTCTGTCCAGTCCCTGTACCTGATTTGTCTCACAGGAATTTTTTTTTTTGTTAAGCCACACAGTGACAAATTTAGGAATCATTTTTGCATAACTTTAGGCCTGAACCAGTGAAGTAACAGTTACAGATGATGACCAGGCCTGTGATTAGGATACTGGTGGTGCAGAACACTTATCTAGGCACCTCGTTTCTGAGGGGTGGCTCAAGACATGCACAGTTCTAGGTATATATATAAAAATTTAACCCATAATAAAAGTTAGCTGAATATTATTTTTTATAGAGACAAATGCCTAGATAAGAACAATTTAGGAGCATTTTGCTTGGAACCCTATAATAGTAATATAACAGTATGGTCCTCATTTATTATAGATTTCAATTATTGTTGTTTTGTAAGATTGTCACAGAACCAAGTTGGTTCCGAATTGTAAAAACAAACCTCTACATGATCTTCATGCTCGCTGCTGATGAGCTTTGCTGAGGTCTTGTGTTTGCAACTTGGTTTATCAAAGATTACCTGTGCTTGAGATGTTGAGCATTGTGACTCAGGCACTTTTGACAACTTGCCGAGGGTGCACCAATCTTAACAAGTGTCCTGAGAATTGATGTGGATGGCTGCTGAATTATAAGAGCAGATAAGAATAAGTGCCTGTCCACTTGTGCCCCCAAAGAATGGAGGCAACAACAATAGGTTATAACTCTCACAGGACTGAGGAGCCGACACACTCAAGAGGCTGGAGTGGCGAATTCGGCAGGCCGGGAGGAAATGAACCAAAGACATCCGTAGAAACGTGGAAACTAATAAAAATGTTCAAAAAGCTGCAAGTTCCTGGAACAAATATAGTATCTTGAAGGGAAAAACTCATGCTATTCTAGTGCTTAAGTGGGAGGAGTCAAAAAGTTAACTTTCACAATGCAACAGTCACCAAGAGAGAGGGTTTCATATGGGAAAAAAAGTGATGGATTGAGGCATTTGGAAATAGAGGAGTGCCCCATAGATATGGTGGAGCCAAGGTGGTCCAAGAGAGAGAGAAAAGTAGGCTGTGCTTGCACTTCTCATTTTCTGTATGGCAAAGAGGAAAATCAGGAATGGGCAAAGGGCTGATGTAGCAGGAGCAGGGAGATTGATAATGAAGTGTTTCTTGCTGGAGTATTTATGTGATTATGGCAATGGGGTTCGTGCAGTTCAGTAAGGAGAAGTAGTGAAGGGACTATCAAAGCTCAGACTCTTCCTGGGCCTATAGAGTGGAGATGGTGTTGTGTTAGTTTTAGCAAAGGGAGGACTTCAGCATGAAATGAAGTCACTAGCAATAAATCCACACTTGGAATATTGGCAGTTCGGGGCAGAAGGGATCAGATAATGACAGTAGCAAGTAGTCCGGGCTTAGTTTCTAATCAGCTTCAGGCGGAATCGAGCATCTGTTTTTGGAGATCCCATACCTTCTGTAACAGTCTATAAGCACAGGATTTGGAGGTCAGATTTGTTCATCCGCCATTATCTGAGCCTCTTATTTTAACCAGGGTCTCCAGGGATGATTATCCCAGTGCTCACAAGACGAAAGGCAGAGAGACCCCAGGGCTGGTCTTCAGGATGTATGAGCATCATCGTGTTCTACATAGCTTAGTGTGTCCACACAACACATTGTTCACATAATCATAGCCGTTATTAATCTTTTTTTTGTCATTGTCCAAATAAAACCATGGGTCTCCATAATCTTTTGAACACAACAAGTTTGCAGTGCATTATGTGAAACTTTCTTGATGGATGAACCCATAGAAATCCCACTAAATGGCTTGAAATTGCAATGCTGTATGTTTTGCCTTCTTCTGTTAAGCTACTATTTTTTCAAGCTTATTTATTTGTTTTGTTTCTTTGTTGAGTTTAAATACAACTTTATACATATATATAAAAAACCTTACCGTCACCATAGTTGTGTTTACTCAGTTCTTCTGCAGCTGCTTGATGATTTGTCACCTGAAGACACACACCCTTTATTTTTAGTGATGCATTCTGCAGATTCTGTAATACCGTAGAACAGATGTATGCACGTAGATATGGTAATATGTTGAGCTTTGCTTATTTCCATATGAACACATTTCCATACAGTGCAAAGCCCACAGTTTCTCTGTGCTCGGTTTTGCAGGTCTGTGCACTTTTTCAAACTGATGCATCACATATTCTCTGCCACAGATTGGCCCGTGCAAAACGCCACATCTGAAGCGTTTTATGGAACTCTCTCGGAATGAAAAAAATGGACATAACCCTCAAGTAAAAGAAACATAACCGACTGACAGCCTGTGGCTGCGTTTTATTGAGATCTATCCTGCCTACGGTGCTCGGCCCTGCCTCAAGTCGTCACTCATTTATGTGGTTATCTTTCACGACTGAGTCGATTACTGTTACTGAATACTTGAAGCTGCCCGTGCCTCTAATAGCTCATATCTCAGGCGTCTCTCGCTGGCTGAAGTGTCATTGTAGTGCCCCGCTATTCTCACATGGAGAGAGACTCAATGGCTTTTACAGCCCATTAGAATATATCAACCCTGACGCCCATTATTACCAGGCCTAATGGCTGCCGTGCACATGAGCCCTCTCTCCACTCAGAGTGGGGCGGCACAGGAAGCGGGAAGAAAAAGTGGAGAAAGAAGATGCAAAGAAAAGCTGTCTGTTCCGGTCTCGTTATGATGAATAGGGGGTTCAGTGGAGAATTCAAAAGCACCCTTGGCTCTTTGGTGGCCCAAAGCAAAATTGGTTCTGGGACTGCAAATCTCCTGCCCACAGAGAGGTGGTTGGGGAGCTGGTGGGAGGAAGGTGGCCAACACATCTGGCAGTAAACTACCTGAATGTGAAGGACGATTCCTCTTTATTCCTAAACTTTAAAAAGTATAAGATATTCCCCACCAAGTGGGGGTGAAGTGCACTCAAGTTTGACTCAGTGTGACACAGCTACTATGCCACTACGAATGGATACTGACCAGCTACTATGTATAATGTGACCTTTTTGTCTTGGATAGGTAAGGATAAGGGGTTGCAGTGACTGATGCTGATTTTGTGGTGGGAAATACTGTGTAGGGCCCACAATTTTTGTTGTTCTTCTTCTGCTTCTTTTATTTCCTCTACTTCTTCTTCTCAGTATTATTATTATTACTCCTGCTACTACTACTACTACTACTACTACTATTACAACTACTAGTGTTGTCATGATATCAAAATTTCATTATTCGGTACCAATACCAGTGAAAATACAAGGTTCTCGGTACCAATTTTGGTACCAAAGCAAAATACAAAAACATAAATTCAACAACTGTCACGGCGTAAGCCGCAGGGGAAAGGAGAGGATGAAGGGAGGATGCTTTCAGCGGATTGATACTTCTTTATTTTGGATTTCAATTCAAACACGAAGCCCAAACGAGACTCGTGGAGTGGCTCATGCTCCTCAAAGAAAACAGTGGGAGAAAAATATAACTAAAGGTCCTTCTGGCGAAATCCAAGCTCAGCAACGAAAACTAATGAAACAAAAGAGAAAAA
>JBBMFX010000141.1:12635624-12647555 GCA_037832545.1 Rhabdalestes septentrionalis
ATAGAAAAGGTTCTTCCCCAAACACTGTCCACAAAGTTGGAAGCATGGCGTTGTCCAAAATGTCTTGGTGAAGCACTAAGTTTGTCCTTCAGTGGAAGTAAGGGGCCTAACCCAAACCCTGAAAACCTGATGTGTCCCAATACATATAGTGTATTGTTAATTAAGTCATTTTCAAAGTTCTAGTCCTCTAATGTAAAACAAATGTTCTATAGACCTGACAAACATTATATTTATACCCTACAAAGCATGCTCACATTACTTCTGATTAATGAAACAAGCAATTTATAAACAAGTAATGCCCATTGAATATGAAGCTGCATGACCCTAGGGTCACCATGCCCAAAGACAAGCGCCGTAAGTGTATAAAGCTCTCCCACATTGTATTGTGGATCAGTGGAGTGCTGCTGGATATCAAAGGAAACAAAGGCTTAGATATCAAGCAGCAAGCATCCCAGTCAAGTGTACAATAGAATGTTATACAATAGCATTATATAAACAATCAAACCTCTATTAGTATTGCTAATAATTAATATCACTCTATAACACCACTGGTATTGACTCTTTATTGCTGAGCGCTAGCTAGGCTCATATTTATTCAGGAACAGAGTCTTACATTCCTTTTTACCCAGACTCTCCTTTGTTTTAGAGCCCCAGTGGTGCTCATTGCTGATTGGCTCTGGCAGGATTTTACACCATGACTGCAGGCTACCCCCAGGCCCTCCATTCGCTGCTTAAAATGGGATTCTTTTAACTGTATTTCCTGACTTATATGTTTTACTCATAATCCCCGATGTATTTTACCTTGGTTTGACCTCAGGCTGGTTTGGAATACTTGAAACACGTTCATATCCGATAATCGGATGAGGGGATTTCTAACTCATTTTGCTCATTTTCGCTACGCTGTTCTTATGAAGCATATTTGCCAACCCAAGGCGTTTTTTGCATAAGTGCTGGTCTTTCTCATGCGGAGATTATGAGCTTCTCTTGGCTAGTGTTGTGTATACCAGGCCCCCCTGGCTTATTTGTCATGAAATGTTCTCAGGATGCTACAGCTGGTAAGTTGGAAGGATGTGAAAAAATGTTAAATATTTTTTATATGGTGCTCACACTATGTTGGTAGAGTTGCAGACTACTCTTTTGAACATAGACCTCTTTCAGTCCTATTTGTGCCTCTGCTCTCACCCTCGTTTCAGAATTAATGCGTGTGCTTTTTTCTTACAGGCTGGAGTATATTTGTATGTTTCTGTCTGATGCAAGCTGACAGATTTCTAAAAGCCTGAACATATACAGGTGGATAGAGTAGTGGGTACTGGATTGTACAGTGATGCACTTTGCAGCCAGAGGTAAAAAGGGGTCATCATGTCAGTTTGTAAAAAAGATGCCTGAATGAAGCTTTCAGCTCTTCCTCTGTATTGTTTTGTCTGATGTATCTTGCCTATATTAACTGAAGGTAGATGCAGGCCTCCAGAGCAAGCTGGGGTCAGTTGCCTTGTTCAGGGTCAGGATAACAAGGCCACAGTCTCGTCAGCTGTTTCTCAGTCCATGACCTTTTCTGCTTCACCTCTCATTGCCACATTCACCGTCCTGCTCTGCTACATCAGTATGCATTTTCCTTTTTATCCCATCTCACATCACTTTTGTATTAAGTCTTCAAACACAAAACTGGTTTAAAGCAATGGCTTGGCTCAATATATCAACTTTCTTAATTTCCCAAATGTAGCTGATTAGTCAAGATATGTTTGATGCCTGAAGTTTCATTAGTTTTAAAGATACAAGGCCAGTGAAACTAAGACAGAATGGAAGAAAGGAAGCTGTAATTAGCATCCTGCATATTGAGGGACAAAATTCTCACATGCTTTCTGATAAAACTGATAAAAAAAAGTATATTCAGATAGATTACATGATTCTGATATGGACAGAAGAGCAGAGAAAACTGCAGCCTATCACTGTTTTAATCTGTCTGACAGATTACATAGTCTATAGTCCAGAATTTTGTTGAATTTTTTGTTCTAAATTATTCAACAGTTTATCAAAAACCATCAAACAATTCAAGTGAAAACTAGAACCTTTGACATATTGACATATTGGCATATTGACACGTGGACTTTTAGAATGTCAGACATTTAAGTTTTAAACAAACTTAAGTCCTAATAGCGACCTAGAAATAGTTCCGAATCAAACAGCATTTTTTGTTGTTTATTTTTAGGTTCAAAAGAATATTCCACACCGTATAATTCAGATTCATGAACCTTTCAGCACAGGTGACTTTGAGTTTTTTCCTCATTAGCTAAGCTACATTAGCTTCACATTTCCAGTACAAAACTGGAGACACAAACCTCAGACAGTGAGCTTGTCTTGACTGTGTTTGGGATAAAGGGGAATCTGTGTTCAGTTGCTGACCAAACAGTCTCGTATCACTTTTGTAATTATGGTGAACATTTTTGCAGGACCGCGCGCCATACCCGGCCAGCCGTCACACGGCCACGACCACGCTGACTCTTGACGTCTTAGATGGCGATGACCTGGGTCCCATGTTCCTGCCGTGCATCCTGGTCAATAACACCCGAGACTGCAGCCCTGTCACCTACCGTGTGGTCATCCCTGAGCTGGCGGAGCCGGTGAGAGCCTTCACACTGCGGCACTGATCACGCACTTCACATACTGGGAGCTCATGAGGGATGCATCCGAGTGTTAATAATGTACTGGAGTGTGTCTGGGGAAGGGGTCAGCGATAATGTCAGTGACTGGACGAAATAGTGTGGGCTCATGAATATACCATGTGCACTGCTTAACTTCACCTCACCCTTCAAATACCCCCCCACACTACCCCCCCCACTGGAGAGCTAGAACCCTCTCTATCCCTGCTGCACTTTCTCTAAGAGACATGTACCTTAGTGACAAAAGACTAAAACCTGGGAAAAAGAGAGCCATTTTATTAGCATTACATTAATGCACCAGTACCCCTGGAGAGTGTGCCACGTATTAATGGCTTTTTGCTTGGCTTCAGTGTGAGTCAGTCTCTGCGTCTCTGTCTTGTGTGTAGGCTTGTATGAGCGACTTTGTGTCTGTGCAGTAATCTAGGAGAGCAGACGGCTGATCTTCTCTGTACTGCTGTATTTAGACATGAAAGTGTGAGATATTCGATGGAATAAGTCTGTTTGTAAATATGTATGCAAGCAAGGATTACCCAAGAGGTCCCTCTTGCCTTATTTAGTGAAATGTCACTCTCTCAGTTCCTCACTTTCTCTGCAGATCGGTGTAGCTCGCAGACTGCTCCACTGACCCTTTGCCTTTATCTTACACTTGGCTTAAGATGAGAGAGCCAGGGCAGGAAGAGAGGGCAAGAGGAGGAGAGAGGGATAGAGAGAGGGATTGAGATGAGAGAAAGGAGGTGGGCCTTGAGAAAGCTGCTCCAGATGGAGGCATAAAAATGGAGAGCAGACACCGAGGGGGAAGAGGGAGGACAGCAGTGCAAGATGCTGGATGTCTTCGGCCTTTAGATAAAAGATGGGCCCAGACTTCTGGCCATCGAACGTTCAGGCTGAGAATCAGACAGAAGTTGTAGTTCTGCACTTTTTCGGTGTAAAATAAAATGCAAAATGACTGAAAAGTTACAGTGTTTCTTTTAAAGTAGGCCAACTGTAAAGTCTCAGTATATTAGGGATGCAAGAAAGTGTTTGGGGTTAGGGGTTCTACATTTTTAAGCAGAATATGTATGCCAAACAGAATGATGGTCATGCATCATTACATCCTTTTTTTAAAAAGTAGAACAATATAATGTATGCACAGTGCAATGAGAGACAACAACGCACATATATAACGAATGCATCAAGCTGCTAATGCAGTGCTGTCTTGAGCTGCAACCAGTTAGATTGTTTAGGTAAGAGGTGTGGTATAGGTTTCAACATTCACTGAGATGACTAAAATGTACATCAAGTGGGAGGTATAATGGATGCAAAATCAACTCATAAAACCCATTCAAAACTTGACATTATTACATCATCTAAATTTTACATTTAAATGCGTCAAAAGGTCAATGTATGGCACATTCTACATACAGTTTCACTCAGGCTGTATCAATCTGCTTGTTGTTTAGTGACATCCCAGTGCAGCTAACAGAGAGGGATGCCATATGGCTTGCTGTGATGACATTTGTAATCAAACATTTTGAAAATACATAATTATATCATATAATAAAAATGCTAACTTAATTCTAAAACAATCGTCTGTACTATGCACATGTTGTCTTTGATTTAATTAAACCATCCTTGTATCTTACCCTTAGCCCCAACAACTCCATATTTTGCATTAGCGATGATATAATACCTAATAAAAACAATAATGAAACAGTGTTGATTGCTGAATGATCCAAAAAACCAAAAGAAAAGAGTAAACTGTGGTTCCCAAGCTACATATTCATAAAAAAAATATCCTATGAGCAGTTTTCAAAACTGGCCTCGTTGATGAATTCGATTATGTGTATATGGAGAATTTCTCAGTGGCTTTGAACATGACTCAGCATTTATCAGATTTTAGAACTAGAACTATCCTTTTTACAAATCCAATAAAACAGTGGGAGAATAGAGAAGTCTATTGCTGAGGAGTCAGTGTGAAGCGGATGAAAGTGAAGCTTTAGGTGTGGGGGTGTTCGAGCTGCAGCAGTCAGTGCAGGTGTGCTGTGTCTCCTGAAGACCTGGGCCCAGGTCTTCCAGCAGAGAACACAGAGGAAAGCCTAGCAAATAAGCACCCACTGTGTCTGTTGTTTGCTGAGGCTTTTCATAATTTATGATAAAAGCTTTACAGATGGCTAAGTATGCAGATTTTGCGAGCCTCATCAGTCCCACAGGCTGTCTCTGTTTGTAGCTGAGCTCTACCCTGCTATTTGCTGCTTGGTGTGGGTTTTCAATGAGTGGTTGTACTTTCTTTCCACACATCACTTTTGTTTTATTTAATATATGCACGACTGAATAGATTGGGCTTGTAGAGGGAACCTGGAGTGCACTGCGTGGTGCTTGTGTGTGGAGTTTTATTATGTGTTACTGTGGTTAAATTCTTGGAGGTGATGTTTTTGACACCTGTGATTCTGTTGTTTAGTGTAAGTGTGTTCTGCTTAGTGCCATGAGGAGTTATTCTTTTTGTGATCAAGGAACAACTTTGGGGGTTTGGGGGTCTGTTTCAAAGGGATGTAGTGTGTTTGAGACTATTAAACACATTTGCTTTGATGTGACACCCGGGTGAGATTTCACTTTTATGCTTCTTTAATCGATTTGACTTTTGCTGGGTCTTCACTAGTGTTAGCAGCTTGTGTGAAATACAAAACCTGAGTCGACACTAAACTCAAAATGACCCCTCAGGTGTATCTGTAGAGAACAATGACAGATTCCATCTTTTTGCCTGTCCCTTCTTTGATTTATCTATTTTTTCCCTTTTCATTTTGCCAAGTAGAAGCTAGATTTCCATTCCAAAGTATTTCTTTTTGTCTCTCTCTCTCTTTTTTACACCTCCTTGACTGCCCCTTTCTCCCTGTGGGTAGTAGTAGTTAAGCGTAATTAATGAGAGCAGATTCAGGTTTTATGAGCTGTGATATGAGCCTCCTCTCTTCTCCCAATTTCTAAAGAATGCTGAAGGGCAGAACTGTGGGTAGTTTTGAGCATCCCAGGTGAGAATAGGTCTAATTTACAGCATCCCACTGTTAATAAGTTCTGATGGGCAATCATTTAGCATTTTTATTTACTTGTGTTTTGGGTGAGCCATGTTTTCCTACAGCTCAGGATAAGAATGTTTCTTATTAGCAATTCTGTTCATTAATGCATGTCTTTGTGCGTGTGTGTGTGTGTGTGTGTGTGTGTGTGTGTGTGCTCAGAAATGGTCTGTAATTGCAAATATGCAGCATATGCAGGTGTTTACATTTATGTTGACGGCATTTAGCAGACGCTCTTGCAGCTAATGAGGGACAGGACTAACAGATTTCGGTCTCTTTGGAGAACAGTTTTAATCTTATGGAACATTCAAGTGAGACAGATATTTACAGCTACAGCTAGGCAGTGTCTTTCTAGTGATTTAAAATAATATAAATGGTTATATTTACTTACACACGTATCTTTCATATATACCATACCAGTCAAAACCAGTCATTCAATGTTTTTTCTTTGTTTGTTCTATTTTCTACATTCTACAAAATGTCGAAAAAAATCTACATTCTCTACATTCTACAAAATGATGAAGGAATTATGCCGTAAACAAAAAACAGTTGAACAAAATGAGAATATGTTTTATAAAAAGGTAATGATGGACTGTTGTATCTTTTTGCTTATTTTGGTGGTTCTTGCTATAATGTGGAGTAAAACTAGGGTTGAATAGGATCACTAACTGTGTACCAACCAGACCATCAATACTGATGATCCTAAACACATTAAGAAGGCAAGACATTCCACTAACGAACTCTTGATGAAGAACACCTGTTAATTAAATATCATTCTAGGCCGATACCTCATGAATCTGATTGAAAACTGCAAAGTTGTCATGAGAGCAATAGGTGTGGATTTAAATATAAATCTACAGTGTAGGTAATAATAAAAACAAGGGAAGTCGTTAAATGAGAAGCTTTTGACTGGTGGTGTACTTATAAATAATACATTGTTTATTAATTCATTAGAAATAACTATATCTGTCAGAAAAGCCAAGGAACGCTCCATGGAGGTATTTCTGACTGACTGTTGACAGTCTTACAGAAAACTGACTAAAACACTTTCCAACTCAATTTGAAGCTGTTATATCTCACTTCAACATTGGTTTAGAGTTGTTATGTAATGTTGAAGTTCTTCACTCATAAGCTGCACTATGTTGTTTTAGCGAATAAAGATGAGTGCAGTTGGAAATGATGACATTTGGCAGCCTAAAAATGCTGGTTTGATTATGCACAGTAGAAAACAAACAAACAAATCAGGATCAATCCATGAACAGTGCAACCTTTCACATCCATGCACAATAATAACACTGTAATTAGTAAGGCACCCTAAATATATGCATGTGTATAAATGTGCTATACTTTTTTACCATAACTCTGTTAAGGTTTTCTGACCCTACGATCTGTGGGTAGAATGTGGATAGATCAATTATTTGGCGCTTCCTCAAAATGTCTTTTTTAACTAATCATATTACCATTGACCTGATGTTACTTGAAGAGAAATTCCACTTTTTTGCCAAATTTTAGCATAATTACATCATTAAGATGCAATGAGCGTAGTCTAATGGGCTTAGTGAATCAATCCCACTGGTCTTTACAGTGGGGACGTCAGGAACCCGTGATCTCAGTGTAAATTTAGCCAGTGAACCTGAACACATATTCCTTGTCTTTAAATGTAATTCATATACTTGTGGGGTAAAATAATGCTTTTTTCTTTGCGTATAATTGTACCATGCATGTACCTCTCCAACCTGAATGGCTGTGAAAAAAAACAAAAAAAAACTTTTGACCAAAACCTGAACTTTAAACTAATGTACAATAATGTCTCAGACATGAGGCATTCATATTCATAACCATTACATAGAATGGCTCTCTGTGAGGGAGGATTGTGGGAGCCGAACACTTCAGACATCTATCTTTACCTCTTCAAACAGTTCTGTTTTTCTAGGATGTGGTATCAAAACAGTCTAATTGACTTATATTATCTTATTGATTTAATTATGTAGAAAAAAATGTACAATTTCCTGTTTAGTGACACAAGGATGTTCGTTTATTTTAGAACAAAGTGAATCCTCTAAATGTGACCCCACCCATCCGAGCAGTGGACCAGGACAGAAACATCCAGCCTCCTTCGGACCGACCCGGCATACTCTACTTCATCCTGGTTGGTACGTATCTTGATAACAAATACACAGAACCTGACAACATACCTAATATTTAATTATAAATGTTTTTTAGATTAGGGGATGGTGCGTATTTGGTCTTATTTGCTCTTTCTCTTGTCTTCAGGTCAGCCTGCAGCATACTCAGAGTTCTTTTCTCTGAACAGAAGCACGGCGGAGCTGCGTCTGCTGAAGCCCGTCAGCAGAGACCTGTATCAGAGCTTTAGTCTCGTCATTAAGGTCAGCACCGCCGCACTAATCACTCACCCACGCTCTGCCCTCACCACCTGGCCGTAATGGCCAGGACATTACTGCCTAATTGTTTTGAGACATGTATGAGCCCAGGATATTAAGCAGTTTAATGATTTAACTACACTTAATAGGTATAACGCAGCCTCCTATTACTCCTATAACTGTCACAATCATACTTTGTACTTTAATTGCCCAAAAGTCATATATTTGCGTCACAGCAAAACGAAGGGGCACTAGAATCTCCCTCCGTGCTGCAAAGGAGAAATTTAATCAGATTGCGTTTCCACTAAACCTTGCCAATTAGACTCAAGCCTGAGATAATTACAGCAGATTACATAAATTATAGCACTTTGTAGCAGAGTTGCATTTCACCATTCAGAGTGGACTCACATTATGAATGATTGGGCTGACAGCATTCATAAACTGCTCTGAAAGAATGGAACGAAGGAAGCCAGAGAGCAATGAAGAGATTGATTTTATTAAGGCTGGTGTTGTGTTAGTAGAAAGCCAGAAAATGCTAGAAATGCATTCCTGGTGATTTGTAAAATGGATAGCTTTGTGAAATATTGAATTATTATTATTATTATTATTATTATTATTATTATTATTATTATTATTATTATTATTATTATTATTATTATTATTATTAAATATACACATACTTAAAATTTATAATGGTTATTTTGCTTCGTAGCCATAGCTTAGTGTTAACAAAGAACATTGGTATAAGAGTAACTTGTAATGGATATATTCATTATTCTTATTAGTCATTTTAACAAATGTGATTATTTATTTAAAATTCTGATATCGAATATTACCGTTTTATAAAAAGCAGTGAACTGCTAGAGGCTTTGCGTTGCAGTCAGTAGCCACTGTTAAGGGTTTAGGTGTAAAGGTTAGGTACTTTGAGCACTAAATTGCATAATGCCACTGGTTGATGGCTTTATTCTCAACTTCTGAAAGCTTATCACAAGTGCCCTTATGGACACAACTGCGAGCTCGCCTCATCATATCAGGACTTGCCAGCAAACACGGTCAGAGCAGAAATGCTTTGGTGCACAAGTGTGTGTGGGCAGGGTTGTGTCTATATTTTTTTAGATGTTGAGCTCAGATCAATATTAGCCCCTGCTTTAAGATACTTAGAGGAAAATAAAAATGGTCTTGCAGTGGTTGCCTGAGCCAGGAATGGGGAAAAGCACAGTGCTTATATGCGCACACTATCTCAAACACACACACATACACTCACGCACGCACGCATGCACACACACACTCGCACACACACTCATGCGAGTGAGAAACTGTTCACTGTGCATTTTCAATTAAGTGAAATACTGCCTCTAATTCAATTAAGCAAGGATAGAGAGAGAAGGAGAGAAAGGAATAGAGAAGCATAAAGCAGATTATTGTTCAGCAAGCAGCCAGGATTATCACATCATTTAGAAATGTTAAATGCCTCTGTTTACCCCGTAAAACCCAGTCGTGCTTGCTCTTCATACGAATCTGTGTCATATACTGAGTGTTCCGGTAAAGCTGAGGCAAACTGGAAACGAGGTTTTGTTTTCACTCAGTGTGTCAGAGGCGTTTTGGAACAGTATTGAACAGTCGGAAACCTGAATTATGCAGCTCAGGGGATTGTGCAATGGCTTTGCAGTCTTCTGTCTGACACAAAATTCAGATTTCAGAGCCATATATGCAGGGATATGTCAGCTATATCTACATCTGTATATAAAATTATTTACTGAGTCATTTGAAGGCTTCATCAGACATGGGGTAAATATTGACACTTTCAGTTCTGTCACTGTTTGCCTCAGTTTCTTTCCTGTTTCTTTTTTTTTTTTTCAACTTATGCTATTTGACAGACAGCTTTTTACTCTTTTTTATCCATAAAAACACACCTTATAACTTCAGTTGGAGGGGGTGAATTGATTAATGTGTGACATCATAAAACGATTTCAGAACACACCGTTTTGCATCTCTTCTCACATATATAGGGTAAATGGAATTTTAAAATCCGAGATAATGTCTGTATCTAATGTGAAACTCTTTTTTGAATACATGAGGAAGATTTGATACCGGAGTACCAGAGCTTTCCAGAGGTAATATGAGGGATTTGGATTGAATTGGACTGGCTGAATGAGTCTGGTGTTGCTCCAAGTGTGCTGTCCCCTGATTATGTGCTATGTGTAAATAAAGACTGAGCTAATCCTCAGGCAGCTTCCGCAGCGCTGCCGCCCACGGTGCTGAAGTGGCCTCCAGCTGGGCCGGTCGGCGAGCCTGTGGTTTCACACGAGGATGGCCTGCTCTCTCTAACCCCAAGGTCACAGTGTATTTACCCTGTTTGTTTGTTTGCTTTGTTTATGTGCGTGTGTTTGTGAGCAGGCCGAACAGGATAATGGTCACCCTCTCCCCGCATTCGCTGACCTGCGGATAGATATTTTGGATGAAAACAACCAGGCCCCGTACTTCCAGCAGCCATCCTACCAGGGCTTCATCAGTGAGTCAGCTGGTGTGGGTGCAACCATCTCGGGCAGAGCCAACCTCTCTACCCCGCTGGCCATCGTCGCCCTCGACAATGACATCGAAGAGGTGGGCACGATCAGATGTTAGCAAACATAATACCAGGCACACCATGTATTTTGTTGTTTCGGTTTCGGGGCTAAAGGACTCCATTACTGTAGTCATTTATGTAACTGCAGTTGCAATCAGTGATTTCAAAATGTTTGAATATGTTTACTGCAGCTTCAGCCAGGGGCTGTACCAGTAGGTATCACACTGATGTGAGCTTGTGTGCGGTGGTTCCTCCTATTCTCTTTTTTATCCCTTGCTGTCTGTTTCTTGCTGTTTCTGCCTCTTCTGCTTTCTCTTTTACTTTGTACTCTCTCTCTCTCTCTCTCTCTCTCTCTCTCTCTCTCTCTCTCTCTCTAGCTCTCTCTATTTTCTTTGCTTTGTTTGGTTTGAAGTGGAACTGAAACATGCTTCAGTAATGTCCTCCCTCCAGAGACTGCTTTTAAGCACTCTGTCCTGTGTTTAATGTCCCTTTTCTTTCTCCTTAATGAGAGGCCACTCGGATAGCTTAGTCATACTGATTGAGTCTTGTATCCATGAGGGCAGAGTCCTAATATTCACCTTTAACATGACAGCTGAAAATAAGATTTCATTCTGCTTAATGCTAGGTAGACTGCAGGGCTTGAATGACATTAAATTGTGAGACCAGTACAGTAGGCACAACACAGTCTGATAATAACAGTCAGTACAATTAAGCAGGATCAAATATTTGACTTTTAAACTAGGTGCCAGTAGTTTAGATGAATGATGCTGTATGGGCTGATATGGCAGTAGTGTCCATAAAAACAGACTGAAATGTGACACTATTAAACACTGTCAATATTTTGCCTCTCATTCGAGCCTGATGAGTAACTGGTTATTATTAGTGCATTATTGGTGCAATTTTTGCTAATATGCATATTAGTGAATATTATAAGACAACATTAGTTAGGCCCTAGGGGAGAGCATTGGGTTTATTTCCTGCAACATTTCTATGTGATGGCCAGTCACGGTAAAAAAGTCTGCGACTCTCCAGAAGACCCCTGCAGCTGACAAAAGTTTCACTCTCCCGAGGGTTGAACTGAACTTTTCTACCACTGCAAACATAAACTTGTTCCCCTGTTTGAATCACCAAACCTCACCACTCTCAGCCCTCCCTCACTTTCTGACTCTGACTACCCTCACTCATCTACCTTACACTCTCAGTCCAGTTTCCTCTCTCTCTCTATGTCTGTCTGTCTCTCTTTCTGTTTCTCTCTCTCTCTCTCTCTCTCTCTCTCTCTCTCT
>JBBMFX010000141.1:12655771-12668079 GCA_037832545.1 Rhabdalestes septentrionalis
GTGGATGAGCAAGACGTGCTTTGTCCGCCAACTCCTTCTCAGACATGACAATTAAATAAGTGTCAAGAATTCGCAGCCAGGCTTTAAAACCAATTGCCAGCCCCCTGATGTTTGTAGGAAGAGAGGAGGTAGTTTAAGATTGAGGAGAGCCACCCTCGTTGCCAATATGCTGTGTTTTTGTAGTAAACTGAATAAAGCACACAGAGCAGCTATTACCATCAGCTAACGCTTTTACTTACAGTATTTTTCCTTTTTACTTCTTCCCCTCCTTCACACTTCACACTTCACACAGCATAATAAAATATACCACATTGTCTTAGCCTCCTGCAGACATCCCCCTTTCAGACACTTTCAATCTCCAATCACTTTCAATTCACACTTTCTTTTCTTTCAGTTTTCCACCGTGCTGTGATGCTGTGAGGCGCACAGACATATGAACACATACACCAGGCTTTCTTTTTCTCACACACATTTAATGAATTTTATGTGTACATGGATGTATTTGAACGATAAACTGATTTGAACGATTATCTGATTGGAATGATAACCTGATATTCTTCTTTTTTTGTTGTGAAAGTGTAAGGAAATTTGCAGTAGCATGGATGCTAATTTGTAAACAAGTGTTTTACCTAATCTAGGTCTGTAATAACGATTGTAAAATCTGAGTTTGAACAAAGACCCAGGAGGTTTCAGCAGATTGTTACATAATTAAATGAGTGCAGGATAAACAGGAAGAATAAATAAAAACTATGATATCCAGTAAACAGGACCCGAACATGGAAACAAACATACAAAAATGTATAGAGGGCTAAACATGACAGTACACATGTGTTTAAAACTAGTTGCTGGATGTGACTGCAAGCAGACATCACGACATAACAGACACAGACCTGCATTTATGTTTTCTTAAATAAGCCTTTCATAAAGTCAACTTAATCTTGCAAGCATTCAAAAACAGTATTCCAACAGGCTTCATTTGTCATAAAGTGTGTGCATGGCTGCATCAGTTGGATGTAAAGTTAACATTCCTACATCATGTTTTCTATTTTTTGCTGTCTATAGGTTGTCATGTAGCCTTAAGAGTTCTGTCCCTCAGTAATGAGTTTCACATTTCCTCTTAACATATTTATGCACAAGCCAAAACCTGTGTAAATAGTACAAAAATAGTCAGCCTTTGTTCCACAGATGTATAATGAATAAAAGTAAACGCTAATGAGAATATTTATAAAAGTATTAAGTAAAATTAGAGCTGTCCCACTAAAAGTGAAGTGCTGTGTAACTGTTGTGAAGCGGATGAAGAGCAGTTCTTAGCCCCTGCCTTGACACTTCTCTCATTTTAATGGGACGAATGACTGTAAGCAGTAGGGCTGAAGTCTCATCAGGATGATCAAAGGCAGAGTATGAGCTCCTGCCATCTTAGTCAGTCTTCTGAAGTTCCTCAACTTCTGCATGTGTAGAAGTGTGTAGGACTTCTTCCTGCCAGTAGACAACCTGGCAGTTACGAAGGCCGGACAAGATATTTTGCTACATGCAGCGTAAATACTTCCTCTCATGGTGCTGTGGCTTAGCGAGATGATGAGGCTTGAAAACACTGAGAAAGCAGTTCACTCCCTTCAGTGTTTCACCTGGCAGAAAGTTCTTCTACTGAGCATGCCTCCTGCGTTGATCGGCCATAACGTTAAAGCCACCTGCAATTAAAACCATCCACCACCTGTCTAATCCATCATGCCATTGATTCCATAAGACCTGTGAAGTTGTGCTTTGGCACAAAGGCATTCTTTTAGCACTGTAATTTGCAAGTCAGGGCCTCCTTGGATTGAAATAGTTTGTCTAGCCCATCCTACTGATGCTTAATCAGATTAAAAACTGTGGAATCTTTAGGCCAAGTGATTTTTTGTCATCTTCCTTAAAATATTCCTGAACATTTTTTGCTGCATGGGTGTATTCATTATCCTACTGAAAGTCCACTGCCATTAGGAAATGCCATGAGGAAGTGTACTTCGACTGTGATCCTGCGGGGCCCATAAAAGTACGGTCCACATGAATGCCAAGAACCAATTTCCCAGCAGGTCATTGTTCAGAGCAGCACGCTGCTTCTGCTGGCTTGCCTCTTTCCCACAGCACAATCGGGCAAAAAAAAAAATCCCCAGTAACAGGCATACACGCACTCGGATGTCCGCATGATTTCAAAGAAAACAAGATTGATCAGACTGCTTGTCCTCCTTTCATTCCTTGGTGTTCTCATGCTCACCTGCCTATTTTGGTTTTGGAGATGCTCTGACCCACCTGTCTACCCATCACAGTCTTTTGTCAAAGTGTCTCAGATCCTAACACTTGCCTATTTTTCTGCTTTTAAATTGAAGAGCTGACTGTTCACTTGCTATCTAATATATCGCACCCCTCAACACATGCTGGTGTAATGAGATAATCAATGTTATACACTTCACCTGGCAGTGATGTTAATTTTCTGGCTCAATGGTGTATATTGGGTGGAAGTTAACAGCAGTGCTATTACCAGCAGGTGATCACAGAGGTGACAGTGGAAACAACAATTCAGCGGGGAGGGAGGAACACAGTGGTTTACACATATACACACACACGTCATTTCATAGTCTATGAAATTATGAAGATATTACAGTGCATTAATAAGCCTAGAGACAGCTGGATATGTATGATGGCACATAATAATACTGTGAATGGTTAAGTAGGATCGGTAATACTTGAGACTTTACATATAACTAAAACTTTTTTCCTCTTCTAATATGATTTAACACCTCATATTTATCCCTAATAGGGGTCTGACATTCCACAGTAAGTGCAGTTCATGATCATTTTGGTCATTTTAACAATAATAAATCTGATTATGCATTGAGCACCAATGTGTAGCAATGAAGCAAAATATTGTAGTATTACAATGTAAAAATAGGACAATAGGCATTATGGACTTGTCAGTATGTATCATGGAAAGTAAGCATACTGTTTATTATGACATTTCAATTAACTGCATTGTTTATGGTGTTATACCAGTGCCAATCAATGACCCAGTCTAGCATATTCATGTCATACATCACTCAATAGTCATTTGTGCCACAGTTGAATAGTTCAATTTTTTTTTCATTTTTCATTCTAAACTGAGTACATCATGGTTGTTTTGAACTGTGAGCCCTGAATTATTTAGCTAATTGAATCAGGAGTTATATTGGCTCTGTGGGTTGTCTGTGGCTTGAAAGATCTGCTATGACATGTTTTGCTTGTGGAACTTGATGAGATTCAGGAGTCTAAGTTATAGTTTACATGGATTGAGGGCTTCATTGTGGATGTGTTCGGTCCAAGCTTTCTGTTATTCCCCCTCACTGTCTGGTCTCGCCGTGTTTAGCTTGTTTTAGTGCAGGGCTGATGACCTGCTGTTCTCCCTGCTTGTGTTTTCCCTCTCGCTGCTGGATTAGAAATGAAAGTGGAATCTGCTAGAGAAATGTCAGCTTTAATCTCTGGGAAAATCAAGCCCACTGGACCCTCCTGGAATAAGCTCGGGTTCACGTGTTTGTGAACCTGGCAGCACTCCCACATTTGTGTTTTGGTGGTTGTGGTTGTGGGGGCCTTTCATTCATGTGTGTGTGTGTGTGTGTGTGTGTGTGTGTGTGTGTATGTCCAAGCTGTCTTTTCAGTTCAGCGTATATTACAGCAACACAATCAGCTTAACGGTGATGACAGGGATCAGTGGTGCTGGAGTCATGCAGTGTTCTAAGCACAAGTGGGATTCGCCGTAATTATGAGAATAGCGGCTAGAGGAGGTGTTCCCATATTAGGGAGACTTTAATTAATTAGCCTTAAGGTATGTTTACAGCCCCTGCTGACTCAGCTCGGGTATGGAATTAGCATTAGCACAGCCTTTCCCTTTTTAAGATGATTTTAGAAAGAGTTACCAAGTTAACAAAGTTTACAAGATTATTTAAAATGGAACTGGAACTTTCTTTTGTTCTCTTTTATTCATATTTGACCACGTGTTTGAAGATTTAACCAAGATTTCCTTTAAATCTCATTAATACTTTGAACGCAGTCTCCATTTCAATGAAGCCGGTTACTGAGCAGCGGCAATATTTTATTGCAGTGGCTCCCATGCCTTAAAGCATATTGTATTTTCAGAGAGTGAAGTGAAGTAGAAAGGCAATACATTTTCAGTATGAAATGTTGACAGGGGTGTCAACCTTTACTGATTGACACAATAACAAAGGAGAAGCGGTTTTAGGAGGATTAAGGGTCTAAAAAATCTTACAATAGAGCAGTTAAAATCAAAATAGTAGAGAATTAAAGAACACACTGGGTGCTTCTTGATATTGATGTTGACATGCTGTGTATAGCGACTCCGATTTTGTGCTTATGTTTTGGATAAATCTGTGGCAACAATCTCCTCCCCAGAGAGCAGGTAGCACTAGCTTTGAATTTAATAAGACTGCCGACACAGTAAGCTTTGATATTGTCACACTCCCTCCCTCGATCTTTCCTTGTAAACAACATGGACATGGATTTCCTCAAGCTTAAAGTTAGCAGCTTATACTCCGTCAATCATTTTAACAAATCAATTTTGCTAAAGTTTTCTGGGTCATGATCAGCATAGAATAGTGATTTCTTTTAACCCTTTGTTGCTCAGTGCCCTCACATTTTCAAGATGCATTACTCTTTATCACAAACACAGATATACAAGAGTTGTGAAATGTGCCACTGAATGGTCCATGAGAAAAATGAACAGCATGAAATGCAGTGTGTGGGGACCGTAACTTGCTCAGGGATACCTCAGAGGTGCTATTAGCAGTCCTGGGATTCGACTCACAACCTTCCGATCACAGGGCTAACCACATGTATATTCAACTAAACGAATATCAAATTATAAACACAATCTCTTCTGTATGTAATTTGTCAGCAGGCCTCAACAGGCAGCACTCTATGCTGCGATTGAAAGAAATTCCAGAAAAAAAAGTCATTGGAATATATCAGACCGAAAAAGAGCTGCAAAGTCATTTCAGTGGCTGTGGGATTCCAGCAAATCTCTGTGAGAGCTATTATTGCCAAATGGAGAAAACGTGAATCCTCCCAGAAGTTTCCAGCGGGCCAAGAGTATAGCTCATCTGGGAAAATCACAAAAGACCTCAGAGGAGCATTTAAGGAACTGCAGACATTGCTTGCCGCAGATAGCGTTGTCCTCATAATACCACCATTAGAAAGAGACTGGGCAAAAAACACATCTGCTAGTCAGGAGGAACAAAATACTTGTCCCCTATTTCCTCATCTGAATGCTTTACTGCTTCAGGGCATGGGCTACTTGCCAAAACTGACGGAGTATTGAATTCTGCGCTCTACCAGGAAATCAATGATCTGAAGCTCAAGAGCAAGCCTATCTCTGAAGGGTTCAAAAGAAACAAAATTAAGGTGTTGGATAAAGTTCTGACTTGAACCCCACTGAGATGCAGTAGCAAGACCTGGGTGAAAAGGGTGTTGCAAATCGTTTTTTCTTGAAGACATTTAAACGATTCTTTTAAAGCTGTTCTGTCTTTCTTCACATTCTCCTTGTCTCATGTTTTGTATTAGAACTTCTAGTCTTACAAACATATAGAAATAGGAGACACCAAGAGGATATACATAATTAGTCTGTTTACAAGAACATGGTAGTTTCAGCACAGAAACAGGTAACTGATTAGATCATATATTTGATCAAGTCTTTCCTATTTCCTCTTATTTAGATTATTTTTTCGCAAATATTGAAGAGGCTGGATGGGCAGTAAGACTTCATTCACATATAAAATTGAAACCATAACAAAGCACATAGTCTCTCATAGCTCCTCTTGTGACTCTCTTGCCTTAGTCATCTCTCTCTGTCTAGATCCTCCTCCATGATATTCTGCAGCTGTCCCTTAATCAGTCCAAGAAGCAGTTGTCATACGGTTAGATATGCAACTCTGCCACCAGGCTGTCACACGGCCTGAGATTTACATTTACATTCATGGCATTTAACAGACACTTTTATCCAAAGCGACTTCCATTCCCGAAATATATGGGACAGTCTCCCAAGAGCAACTTAAGGGTCTTGCTAAGGGACCCAGTGGTGATGCTGAAGGTAGGTTTTATACCCATGAGCTCTTGGTCCAGAGGCAAGTATCGTATCCAACCCACTAGGGCACCACCGTTGTTAAATGCAGTCTTACAGTTGTGCAGGTGCATTGTTCACAAACCTGAGGAAAATCTAAATGGCTTGATGCATATTGTTAAATTTACAGTTAACACAAAGTTTCAGTCTGATAGAACTCATCAGAATTTGTTGGCTTTGTCCTTGTCTGTTTCTTTTTCTCAGCTGACTGCTCGGGATGCAGATGAAGGTCTGAATGGTTTGGTCACTTACGAAATCTTGGCGGGCGACCAAGGAGACTTTGTCATCAGTAACCGCACAGGCCGCATCACCATAGCCCCGGGGGTCACTCTCGCCGTGGGCCGCTCCTACGCCCTCACCGTCAGAGCAGCAGACAGCGCACCTGCGGTAGAAAGAAGGTGAGCCATTCATTCCCTTATCCTGTTTAATCTTCTTTTAAACAAAAAAGTACCTTTGTGTATTCCCTGCTTGAATCATTCATGACTTCATCTAGCTGTTTATATTAATTGTTTATAATTGCTCTACAATTGTGCAGCAGCATAGTAAATGCTTTCACGCTGTGCATTTTGTCTCTGCAGGAGTTCCATAACTACTGTTTATATTGAGGTTCTGCCTCCTAATAACCAGAGCCCTCCACGCTTCCCTCTGCAAACCTACAACCTGGAGATCAGCGAGGCCATGAGGATAGGAGCTATTCTCCTGAACCTGCAGGTCGGGCACTTCAGAAATAAAATACAAAGCGGCAATATCCTTCTTTTTTGCTTTCAATACACATATTTATAACTATTCTATTATTGCTGTTGTTGTTGTTGTTGTTGTTGTTGTTGTTATCCCCCAATTCTGTCATTTGTACCTCCTTGGAAAGAGTATGGATCAACAATATCATATTAAAATACATTAAATTGTATTTGGTTCGAATTTCTATTTTATGGTGTTCTTTATTATTGTTATAAATATTACAAATTGTTAAAAAAAAAAAAAAACAAATCGGCAAAATGGCCCAAAACTTCATGGAATAACCTTGAAATAATCTTATGATAGAATATTCTGGTGCAGTTTCACATTTGGTTATGCCATGTTCTGTTATGACAGTGGTTATACACTTTTTACAGTTGAATAATCCTTTGCTGAAAAAAAGCAGTACATTCGGGAACTAGGCCCTCTCACACATAAAGCTGAAAGAATGAAAGGTGTGAGGGCATGTGGATCTTATTAACTAGCATTTGGAAAGGGAGGTGGAATCGAATATTAGCTCATTTACAGATATAAAAAAGATACCATCCATGTTTGCCTGACTCTATTTCTGTGTTTCTGTAGGCTACAGACCGTGAGCTAGATCCAATTACATACCGCATTCAGAGTGGCGACCCACAGCAGGTCTTCAACCTCTCTCAAACGTAAGTGTCCGGGTACTACTGTACTTTTTCCTTTGGGCTGCAATATTGATTAGGTGAATATATTTAGGGTAGATAATGTATGTTCTGTTCCGATCTGTCCATATTCTCTCTTGAATTTGAGTTCAAAATGGGAAGCATATTTTAATGAGTTTCATTTTATGACATTGCCTCTCTTTCACCTCTAGAAATGTCCGGCAGTGCGGGCACTGAACTACTTTGGTGAGGTTCAGAATGTGTACACATTCTCTGCCTGATTAAACTTTCCTCGTGTGCGCTCGGAAAAAAAGAGAATAAATTTCAGCTCATTGTCCTCAGCCTGTGGTCCAATTATCTTAACAAGTGCTTCCCATGACATTGCTCCTATTAAAAGACTGCTGGCATCTTCTTCAGGTGACACCAATTTGCATTTTCAAATGAAACCTTGACCTGTGTGGTGTTACTTAGTGTGTAACTAATGGGGAGCTAGTTTACGTTTCTTGGGGTTTGTTAAAAGCTACATCCAGCAATATTTCTAAGCAAGAGCTTGAAAACTTTACCCTCGAGAAGTCATCATTGCCTGTTGTGTCTCATTCAGTGTGATGCATTGTGTTGAATGCATAAGGCTTCAGTTGATTCAGAATGCTCAGTCATCCTTGTGAATGACTCATTCATTTCATAGGCCCGTATCATGAAATACCATAATTTGTTTTGCATTTTCTGGGAATAGTATGCAAACCGTCTCCATTCCATTTAATCCGGATATGGAAATGAATGTTAGCTGACGTTATTATCAATGAATCAGCCAGCTAACATTTACGGGGGCTTTTAATTTTAATAAACAACCACATTGTTAGTGTCATTTAAACAACAAAATGAAATGGGTTTGCTATTAGTTTGCCAGCCATTTAGGGTGGAACCTTTTGGAAGATATGTTTGCCAGCTGAAAATAATACTGTTTACTTTCGTTTTATTTGAAAATGAGTGAAGGTACAGAAAACAGTACAGCATGTCCTTCTTGTGCTCCAAAACTGAATTGCTTTGGTTGGCCCTCAGAGTTAATATGTTCGAATTTAACCCTGCTTTCATGTAACTGGGTTACAAGAGCACAGTTTACTTTGTTGCAAAATCAGTCGTACTTTATTTATTGTTTATAATTAATGCAAGTAAAATTAATTTTGCGTGATATGATCTAGAAAAGGACCATTCCGGAAAATAAAATGCCACAATACTACTGTAACAGGCACTGTAAGTACTGTAATGTAAGAATATGTCATACGCAAAGCAATCACACTTGAGTGTTATTTTCCTTATATAATTAATTTAGTAAACTAAAACATTCATTCATTAATTTTCTTTAACCATTTATTCCTTGCTTGGGCCCTTATTAGAGCCTATTCCAGAACCAACAGGCATGATGCAGGGGCGCCAGCTTTGTACTTAATCTGATTTTTCAAAAAGAATCACTTCAGGAAAAACATAATCATAATACTGAAAGAGGAATAAGTGCCGTAATGCGAATATATGTTATTCATTATTCTCCACCTCTGCTTATTTCCACTTCGGTTCTCTATAGATGTGGAGATGAAATAAAGTGGTCTTGCTAAGGGCTGGTCTTTGGTAACAGGCACCAGTGCTCTCTGCCCATGAAGGCGGAGTGGGTGGTCTGTTAAACCCTCACAGCGGCTTCGCCCTGCCAATTAGCCTGGCTCTGCTCTGGCTGCCATGCTGAAGTCACGCCTGATGGGCTGCTGGTTGGCTCAGCTGTGGCTGCAGTCTCCTTCTCCCCAGCTTCGCAGCCCTCAGGGAGAAAATGACAGCGAGGGAGAAAGTGGTGAATCCATTCTCGCTGGAACTGTGGAGCAGTGCCAGAAAGGTCTGAAATGAAGGGTAGAGTGCCTTTTGCTTTGTAGCCTGGGCTAAAGCCCTGAATACAACATGGCCATGTCAGCTTCACCCACAGCTCTGCACCTCCTCTCTGTCTCTGCTCATCTCCACCGCTCCACTCATCTCTCCGCACTCACTTTTACTCCCTGCCCCAAGCTGGAGACATGCAGTCGAGACACTTCAGAAGAGCAGAAGGAATATGAAAAGAGAAAGAGAGAGAGACTCAGGAAGAAGGGAGATTTATAAGAGGCCTGGATTAAATATTAACCTAAAGAGCTCGGGCGTCCCCAGGATAAACACATAAATAAGATGATGTGTGTGTATGCGGCTGTATGAGATGATGGGTGGACACCACAGCGAAACGTCTCAGTCACTGAACATTCTGCTTCAACCTCCACGACTCCCTTTTTCCACTCTTTTAGTTTTTTTTTTTCCCTCCGGCTGCTTTACTCTCCACATTCTTAGTCCAGTATCATTTGCATGTGCTAGTGGAGGGTGGGGGTGCTACATGGAGCAGGGAGCAGACCATTTTCAATTCTTCACCATCAGAGAAACAAAAATAGGTAGAAGGGCACAAAACATGCAGTTAAGAAATTGAAATGATTGCTCCTCATGCGGTGTAGATACTTCCCTCTTTTTTATTTTTATTATACGCTGCTGTTTCACAAGCTAGCAAGGACGCCTTCGATCTATCATGTAGAGGTCGACCGAGAAGATGTGTTTCTGGGGGAATAAAGTGGTACAGCTCAGTGTGCCAAGCATACAAACACATTCTCGCTCACTCTCGCGCACTCACACAGCAAAGGACAGCAGAGTACAGTTATCTCCTCTATCAACCCTCCACCCTCATGTCTGGCAGCAGTGTTAACAAGATCCAGACAACATATAGCTTTCCAGAGTCTTCATAAGACACACACACACACACACACACACACACAATTGAAACAATTTTACTTAAAAACGTGGCATAAATTATATTTATTTGTGAGTGTGGTTTTAAGCTCCCATCAAAAACAGGTCGGGTGCTGACTTCCTTTCTTTGTGTATGTGTGTTCATAATTCAAGATTCAAGATTGGTCACATGCAGTTCTACAAGTACAACACCTAGTTTCCAGCTCCTTTTTTATGAAACTATTATTTAAAAAAAATGAAATTAGAGTATAACAACTCAAACAAGGAACACAAGTTAAAAGTAAAATAGATATGATATGACAATTAATATAATGTGACACCCCGAGGTGCTGTATCTGTCCCTTAACATAATGATATGAGCGGAGAGAAGCATGTTCTGGTTTTGGACTCAAATGTCCCGAGGATCGAAGCTCCTCTTGAGTCTCTTTGTTTTGCCCATGGTAGCATGAAACCTTTTGCCTGATTGCACACGCTGAACTGGAGTCTTTTTGGGTCTGTGCTGCTCTGGACCTACATCTCCTGGTGTAAATGTCCTGTTGGGAAGGTAGAACAGACCTGCAGCAGGGGATCATTCTCTGATCTCTACAGCAAGGATCATTTTCAGTCCTGAACACAGCTATTCCCTGCCAGGATGTGATGTTCTGTGTGAGGATCCTCTCCACGGTGGCTGGATAAGGATCCTACGGATCACTGGCGAGATCTTGAATGTCCTCAGTTGTCGGAGGTGGTGTAGGTGCTGCCTAGCCCTTGTAGCATTAGCATGGTCACAAATGCTGGTGACATGATCACTACAAACTAGTCCAGCAAAGTGGTGTACAATTTTAAACTCTTAATCTTGAAGACATTTTAACAAATGTAGGCTGCAGTCATTTGGTCGAATGTTTTTATTCTTTGCTTTCCTCATTTGTGTGCAAAGTGAATTTGTCAACCACCCTCGATATGGTCCATTAATAGCCTGGGCCCAAGCTGTGGGGGAAAAAAATAACAACAAACATCCAAAGTCCTTTTGTCGATTTTGAAGTCCTTCCTCATTAAGGTGTCTTGTCGTGACTCCTACCCCTTGATGTGCATTTGGCCGTAAGTGTCCTTGGAGAATGCTAATTAATAATGAGATGTTAATCAATAGTGGCATGGTGAAGGCTCTCCCTCTCTGGCCATCACACAGTAGAGACAGACACAAACATCTAGCTCTTTTATCTCTCCGCAGGACACCACGCTGATCCTTTATGTGGTGCTGTCGGCCTAAAGCTACTAACAGCATCCTTATGGGCTCATTATTGGCTGCTGTGAGTGGATTTATGCAGGCTGGACACATTTGGTGCAGACGGGATTCGTCTCTATCCCCATCCTCCAGCCTGCATTAATATACATGAAGACATTAGAAGGGCATATGATGCTGCACTTTTGAATGGAAATTTTGGGGAGAAGCTTTACAACCATTGGCCAAACCCAACACGAAGACACTGAGGAAGCGGCGGGCAGGTTTAATGGGCTACTTCTGCAGTTAATTGGCCATTGTATATTCTATAGAGCAGTGCTGGCCATGCCAGTCAAGTCAGTCATTTACTTCACGATAATATTTGTGTGGATATTTTAGGAGCTGTTTGTTGTCTTGCAGAGGGTTTATCAGTGATGTTTTTTACCAGTGGTGTTGTTTGCAAGTTATGTTCGGTCTTTTGTTTTTAATTACAAACACAGAAAACGTACAGGTTTGACAATGTTTCTTATTAGTCTTCAAGCTGAAAGCAGGGAACAAATGCATCCTGATTTTTTTTTTATTTTTATTTATGTATTTTATTTTTTGATTTAATTTTATTAATAATGAACAGTGTCATTGGTTGTGAATGTAGATTATGGTTGCCTAGCAGAAGAATCAGAGGCTATCCCTGAAACTGCAGAATTTTTTGATCAATTAATATTTCAGTGTATGTGTGTGTGTGTGTGTGTGTGTGTGTGTGTGTGTGTGTGTGTGTGTGTGTGTGTGTGTGTGTGTGTGT
>JBBMFX010000141.1:12684191-12700320 GCA_037832545.1 Rhabdalestes septentrionalis
GTCTGCGCGTTTCATTATAAATTTTACTCGAATACAAATACAAATACTTTTCCCCTTTCAACAAATACAAATACAGAAACAAATAACGACCACTCTGCACACCCCTAATATGTATGTATATATATAAACATACACAGAAAAACAGCACCAGGGATGGATCACAGTATATGGGCAGTCACCTTTCATTAACTACACACAATAATGGACAAAATCTGGACAAAATTGTTAGTAATCATTAATAAACTTTGACTCTTCAGTAAAATCACTCTCTTGATCTATTTTCCCCTTCTCTTTAGACATGCGTGTTTAACAATACCTAATACAGCTTCAGAGTGTTAAACATCACTGTACACGAAGAATACTGTTTGAGTTGGCATTTTCTCAATTCAGTCACTGCCATGGCTACCCCCTTCTTTGTGTGTATACAAAGCAAAGCCTAGACTCGAGTTTCAGATCACGTATTGATGCAGAAAGGGACTCACAATTAGGAAAATATAAAAAAAAACAATACAAATATTGATTTTGTTGCTGTTCTCAATAGTTCGCTAAGAGATTTGAGCATGTGAAAGGATTCGTTTGTGTTCGGATCTCTAGATGATTATAAAGTGACTGACAACTGTGTACGGCATTTAGAACGCCTATGTCTGATTTAGTCTATTCCAGCCTGTGTTGTGTGTTATTATTGAATTAGGCTGCAGGGATAATCAATATGACATGTAAACAGGGGTTTGTAGGACCTTGAAAGACACTTTACATTCTAATATGTCGAAATGATTTATTTCATAAGGATTTGTGTTCATGGTAAACTGATGCTCTGGCCGTAGGGAACAGCAGCCAGCCGGGTGCGGTACAGAGTGGACCAGGAGCAGTCTCCCTACAGCGGCAGCATCTTTGATGTAGAGGAGATCTCGGGCAGAGTCATCACCAAAGTCAACCTGAATGAAGAGCCCAGCGCTGTCTTTAAAGTGAGTTTAAAGCAATCGTTTATGAGATCAAAGTCGTTTATAACTGTAAATCTTACAGGACATAATGATGATAATCCTGTGCTATAAAACAGAAAGAAATGAAACTGTATATTATAATATATAAATGTATAACTCTCATAGCCATGCCCCCTAATCTCTTCTGAGGATGTCTCATTTGTGGTCTCATGTGAAAAGCACAAAAGAATGTCTGTCCTCACAGAATTGAAAGATGTAAGGTTGAGTTTTTCATTATTTGTAGCTCAGCTTAAATATGTTTGCATTGTATGGTTGATAACTAAATGATCAGGTTGTTTCACAATACAACCTTTGTCATGCTTGGGAACGAGCCACTTGTTTTGAAATGTGTATGTTCAGACTAGTTAATGTAGCATGCATTTCAAGCTCTTGAATCATGATACTTTTAACACATAAAATATCAATGAGATCTCAGAATGCCACATGTGTGTATAATTACACCCTAATCTATTCATTAATCCTAGTTTCTATGCATCATTTCTGTTCTGTATGTTGTAGTTGGTAGTGATTGCCTATGATGAGGGCGAGCCAGTGAAGATGAACAGATCGCTGGTGGAAATCACGGTCCTGCAGCCCTCCAGAATCCCCATCTTCACCGAGGAGGAGTACCGGTCAGTCTGGCTTGATGAGTTTTCGTCATGTAAAGCTGCAGTCTGGTGCAATGTCATCTGTTGCTTTTGTTTTGTCCATTGGGTAGATCTCTGCCAACTGGGCATCTTGTTCCCAGCAAATGCCGCTTCGGACTTAATTTGGATTAAACTCAAGATAAGACCATCGCGTATTCCTACTGTGAAATGTCTACATTATGACGGGTTGATTGCAGTGTGAATAATTGACATGTTTGTTGCGTGCTTTGGCTGCACATGAGTCATCCAGCAATGTGATGTGAGGACAAACGAATGGAAAGTTTCAGTCCTGTAGTCTGGAAACTGCATCAGACCTGTATGAGGAGCAGATGCCTCGGTATGTGGGCAGAAAATCATCTGAGAACATTAGAAATCAGTTTCAGGCTGAAAGTACCTTACTATAGCACTTTTACTTTAATAGTCCATTCCGGCACTGACACCCATCCAATGAACAGCACAGATATTATTTGTTCAGTTAGAGTGACATCTAAAAGTTTGGAGATGAGTGCTGAAGGTCCTTTTTATATTACTATTACTCAAAATAGTTTATGAAACTAAAAAAATGCAAAGAACACTATAAATATAATTTGTAATTTAATAGTGATAGTGACTTGTAATTTTGTAAATAGTGACACAGTCCTATACAGTAAATTGTGATTATTGATGATAATCAGAGTCAGATGAAACTCAATCAGTGCTTCATTCAAATAAATCAAATGGAATGGAAATGTCCCGAATCAGAACAGAAACTTGCAGAAAACACAGAGGAGAAATCTGGAACCAAATCTGAGCTCTCCTTTCCCATATCAAAAGTTTTTCCTGCTTTCTTATTTGGTTGCATTTATTGTAATGACAACTTTACTAGCAGAAAGACAGAATGATCACGCTGTGAAAGAGTAACGTAAGGCTTGCACAGTGCTCTCATTATCTCTTGCTCTCTCTCTCCCTCTCCCTCTCCCTGTGTGTGTGTGTGTGTGTGTTTGTGTATATATTTAAATAATCGAGCTACATGGACTAAACTCAAGTGCAAGGAGTACAAAACTAGTAAAAATTATTATCTCTCCTTGGACATAGGCAAACATATGGGGAATTACTTCAATGTCATATAACTCCACATTTTCCTTTCTCTGTACATATGGAGCACAAGGAGTACAGACTGAATCTAAGAATCGCTCTTTTCTTGATCTTGGAAAGATATTTTCTCTTTTCCTTCAGGATAATTTACTGCATATTTTCCCAGGCACACACTGAATGCTTGTGTGCTGAATGAGAATTCTGTATGAATATGCAACTAGAAGTGCTGACACTAGCTGGGAAAGGGCATTCTGAAGCATTCTATTGTTTTCACAGAAGCTGAGAGCACACGCCTGCTGTTTATAAAACTCCTCCTTTAGCTGCTTTAAATATTAAATGTGTTTGACCTCCAGGCATATCAAAAGTGGCTTCCTTAGGCGGCGTAATGGGTCAGCATTTTAGGGCATGCGAGCTGTGAACTTGCAGTATTGATTGTGCTAAAGGTGCTGGAGGTCAAGAAACATTGCTGATGTTGATAACCTCCCCAGCCTCATTGCCTGCTCCTGATCGGCAATAAAGATGTCCTGCAGTATTAAAGTCCAGTTGCCTTCACTGCAGTGTTTTAAAGGAAATCATGAAGGAAATCAATGCTGCCCACTGGTTCTCTGTACTCAGCTGTACAGCAACGATTGTTTCAAAGCATTTCTTTGATGTAGATTGTTGCTATGATCTGGATATTTATATGAAATTACTGCAGTGATAAATGTGGAGGCACATTTCACTCATACCTTACAATATATGAATCAGCTTAAGATTTGAATCACTCGACTCCCACGGCCAGAAACATGCATGCATTGGGGATAGGTCAGTTGAGCACGCTAAATTGCCCCTTTCTGTTTCTGTATATGGCCGTGCGATGTGCTGACGACTGTCCAGGGTGAAACCCACCTTTGCTAGTAGCACCTAAGATAGCCTCCAGACACCTCCTTTTATTTATATTAATTTGTATTGTAACAATATAAATTTATATAAATAACAGTATTGGCAAATAAATTGATAATGAAAATGAGCAGTTGGTTTAGTTTGCCAGTGCTGGTGTGACTAGTGTGAAATATCTTTTGTTATCTATTAATAGTTGTTAGTTTTTTATTGTTACATTTTGTAAACTGAAAAAAAAAACCCACAATGTTTGTTTTGTTCTTTTATCATCTGAGTGTAAATAGATTTGACCTGTATATTGGTATATGGTGGGGCAATTTCAGGGGCCTTTTTCTAGCATGATCTCAAGGTACATTAAAAACGTTTTTTTGTAGGATTTGGTATGAAGGAATTCCAGTATTCTGTACAGAACCCTGACCTGAACATCAATTATAAGACAAACTTCCTCATCCAGCATGTTCTTTTGACAGAATGGGCACAAGTTCTTCCAGACACACTCCAAAAATCATGTGCAAAGTCTTCGCAAAAGTGCAGTGACTGTTATAGTCAGGGAAAGGAGAGACAAGTCCAAAGTGACGGGCTTGAATTTGGACTGAGATGTCCAACAGGGTCAGATAGACGTCCGCATACATTTTTGAATTGTCTACAGGTAGAAAGTGGTTCATCACAGTGATAATGAAGATGTGAGCTAGACAAGAAACATCTTTTGCTTGAATAATGACCACTGTAATGTGTAAAATGTACATCTTTAATATATAACCATTTCTTGAGCCAGCCCAGGGGCCATGAAGCGATTTGCTGTCTGTTTAATACTGCATACATACGTGTCCTGCACTTCGAGTATCTCTTCCTCCTCCTGTGGCTTTTATTAAAAAAGAAAAAAATGTTACACAATCTTGCATTTATTCCAGGTGTAATTGTGAAGCTACAGTGCTAATGCTGCTAACAAACAAGTCTATATTAATTTCAGTCAGTTCCATGAATATATTTCTATACTCTCAACTCTCTCCAACTGCATCCCGCTCTTCATTTAAGTGGTGTAAACATATTAGTCTTGTTTCAGACACAGTCTGACTGAGTGGATGCAATAAAAAAAAAACAAGTTTTAAAAACACTAGGCCTGGAGAACATCAAATTTGGATGAGATTTCTTTTTTATTTATACCATACCAGACTATACCATTTTATTTATAAAACAGCTGCAAGGCTGACCAAAGCGCTGTGCAGTAGCAGCAACACATAGAAACAGAAACACCACACAGGCCAATGAATAAAAACGATGCAAAAAGAATAAAATAGTAAAAAAACAAAAAGTAACATAAAATAAAAATAGTTCAATAATAAAATAATAAAAAAATAAAATAATAAATGATGGTCACAACCACAGGACACAGTTATAGATCAGCATTCCCACTGCTTGAGAGCCTTACTTTCTAAAAAAAAAAAGGTGCACACAGCAGTTATCTACATGTCCAAGTTTTGCAATCGTATAGCTCACAGTAAGTCATACTGTATTCTAAACCACACCGACAAGCTCATAACCACCTTAATGAACAGCCGGATGGGGTTTAACTAAGAGAAGTTTTGCAGATGATGTATGGAAATTATAAAGGTGACTGTTGAATTCTGTTGGTTGTTAGTAACGTTAGCCTTGCAGTTTTAGGCTAAAGAAAATTTATTTAGATAACAAACATGTCTTGGCAGTTCACTAGCATCTATAGTAATAGTATGCAGACCGTTTTTTTGTTTTTTTGTTTTTTATAGAACCATTCCAATATTAGATCAATATTAGACAAACCGTTGGGGTGATTTATGTCAAGGTATTCTTTTAAGCCCAGAGAAAACAAATTCTAGCCAGGGCATATTTGCTAGTTGCATGTACTAGATAGCTGACACTATGTTAGTGTTGGGTTTTCTGATCTCTCTGCCAGTGTTTCCTTCACTCTATCTCATCCTCCCCAGTCTGAGCATGAAAGAGGCACAATATGAATAATTGCGTATTTTAATTAAGCCCTATAAATCAGGGAAATATTCTAATGATTGGACATAAAATATTTCATTTTTATTAAGTTAAAAAATAAATCTCATTACGTCCCAAGTGATCATTGTGAAATTTAGCATGATAAGGCCCCCCAGATTCTCTATACTGACTGTTTAACTGTTGAGACCACAGCCACATGTCTTTCATAGATAGTAAAGATTCACTAATAGTATTTCTTATTCGACAGACATCTGGAATGTGGACCCTGGTGAAACTTTTCATGATTTTCTATAGTGACAACTGTGGATAAATACTTCCCTTCCACCACACAAGCTGAAGCCGGTCCAACACACTGGAGCACTTCCATTGCAGCTCATGCATAGCAACAGTTTCCATAGTGATTGTAATTCAAAGGGCAGAGCTCTCTCTAATTTAGGTGTGATACACTGTACAGTATATGTGAGACAGAATGATACTGACACTCCCTCTTTAGGAAGGACAAAGGAGCGTGCGCTAAGCTAAAGCAGCCAGCCAAACTGAGCAGATGTTGTCTTTGTTCAAGCCGCTAAACATGATAGCACTGACATAACAAACTAACCGGCAATCAGGCTTTCAGTTAGATACATCTGCAAACAAAGTACTTCCTGATTTATCAATAATTGGCAAATTAACTACACAGTGTAAACAGTGTAGAATGTGTGTATACAACAAGCAATTACTGCACAGCACTATTTTGCCTGGCCCGAACATCTATCTAACAAGGCTGGGTAAACAAATCTTGCCAGGAGTGCAACCATTGTCAGGGGCATTAATAGAGTAGACCAAACTAATTAATTGCAGTTTCAGTATCTCGTTTCCTGTAGGCTATTTGCTGTAGATTCTTATATGTAAGCTGATTCCAATGAATGCTAAAATCTTTGCACAATTTTGTAATTTTGTAGTTTGTGTTGGGGTCTGGAATGATACTTTATACAGGAATAATATACTTTGCATTGGGTAAAATAAAGCATATTTTCAGTGTGTGAGTTACTGCCTTAAAATACCCTAAACTATAGGATTTCCCTCCCTTCGGAAGAGTGCAGGTTTTTTTGCACAAGCTCCAGAAACACTGCATCGTGAATTAGATCTTTAGAAATGTTTGGGTGTCTTATTAGTGTCAGTGTAATTTGATCAGAAGATATGTGACTCTAAACACTCATGAATTTTCGCTACTTGTGACTGTAGCTTCTTCAGTGTGCGCCGACAAACTTTCTGTTCTGGACGAAAATTACGAGTTTGAAAGTTTAACGAGAGCCATGCATCACAATCGCAATACTTTCCTTCATACTGTTAAAACTTATTTTACTCTATGAGCCCAAAAAGCGAAACTGAGGTCAATACTGGTGCTTATTCCAATTACAGGTTTACTTTTAAAGAGCTACATATCGGTTTCATAGAAACCTTGACATTTAAAACCGCATGATATTAATACAGATGCAGTTAATTTTATTGCACTGATAATACAGTATACACACACATATACACAAATATACACACGCATAAGTTCAGTGGTGCCAGCTTAGTGCTGTGTATGTGGTGGCAGCTCAGTAATGTGTGAGTGGTGGCAGATCAGTGGTGCGTGTCGACTTGTTAACACCTTTTCCAAGTTTTCATCAGTTGTGAGTGTTTGCATGAAACTGCGGCCAGTGCCAGTGGAGTCTAGAGTCAGACACACTAACCACTGAGCCGCCACCGCCCCTCATTACTGCCTTATGTGTTCCAAACTGTGCTTCATTTGGCTTTTCTAAGCTACTGAGCCTGTGGTGTGCTGCAGATAAACAGAGAGGGCAAGTCAAGTCCCAAGACGATGTGTCAAATGCAGCTATTTTAACAAAGTTTAACTGTGCATGCGCCAAGTTCTCTGAATATTTTGGAACGATCATATTGCAACTTCACGTTTACACTGATGGAGCCCTCAAGATGATTACAAAGCATGACCAATTTCAAGGGTTCAGCCACTTTATTTCAAGGGTCCACTTGAGAACATTAAAATAAACATCTACTAAATGCTTCTCAACTTTAAGTTGAATATGAAGGATTTTGATAAACCTAGCGCCACTAATCCACCAAGAGCCAAACAATGATTTTTCAGTAATTAAATCAACTATACTCAATCTATAGAGGACTATCAAAATAAAGAGCGACTCAAAATTTGATTGCCAACAATGACTTTAAGGAGCCCAAGTTAACCAGTGCTTTATTTTAACTATTCAAATCCCTACTATGTGAACAAAGTCAAATAATATTTATTTAACCTTAATTCTGTCCAGTTGTATTGAACAAATAACATATCAATAGGTCCCTAGTTTTTTGTTAAGCAATTATATGAATTTGCTATAGATTTAATTTTTTTTGCCAATTCATTTGAATAGCCTGAAAAGCTAAGACACCTTAATAGGTAAGTAACTATGTTTTTACACTGTTGAGGGAGATCTCTGGAAAGAGAGACCCAGGTGACTGCCTGTGTGAATGTGCAAGAGCTGCTGGCAGTGTGGCTCTATCCTGAACTACTGGGGAGGACTAGCATGCTGTGTATGGGAAGGGAAGGGTGTCTTGCTTGGCTGGCACAACCAGGGGGCAGTTTGTTAAACTCTAGCACTCGGATATGCAGAGCTATGAAGGCACAGTGGACCAGTTTGGCTGCCAATCCACTGCAGTTAATATTAGACAGTCATAATGCGAAGGGACTGATGCCTTTTCACATGACAATTGTGTTTATACAATCTCTCTTTATTAATCTTGAGAGGAACTGATAATGATTTCCAATAGGTCACTCTTTGCACATTGTTTTTGCCAATACTGATACCAATAACTGACAATTGTTATAACTGTCTCTCTTATTGTATTTTGCAACAAATGTATATTATAATCCATAAATGAATTCAGGCCTAAGCGATCTAAAATGGTTGGCCCATAATAACAACCTGCTGTGTTGCCTTTTTTAATTGATTTTTTCATTGTGTGATGAGTGTGTTGAGTGGGAACTGATGGGCGTGGAGGATGAGTGTACTGATAAAAATATTAACACTGTAATTATTTGTACGTTTATTAATAATATGAATTAACAATTTCAGCAGTTTGCCGTGAGTGTTAAAAAACACTTGATTTTAGTAGAACCTCAACTTCAGAGTTGACCACAGAATGTACAAAAGTAACATCAAATGTGGTTGATGGCATGTGGATACGCTTCACAAAGGGAAACATTTACATTTATACTTACAAAAATGAAATCTTGACATGTAACTTTTCAGTTACTCACTCATAAATCAGGAAATGACATTTAGTTATTCTGCCGCCTCCCATCTGTTTTATCAGACGGCAGCAGAAGCACAGTTTCAAACACCTTTTATAACATTCTTGAGCCTTTTCAGCACCTGCCGCTTATAAAATCCACTATTAGTCACACATATGTACTTTTAGTAATATTGTGATATTATTTCTGCTACTTTGGCTGCTTAATTTACTAATGACAGCCTCTTTTCTTCTAATTGGTGCTGAAGGAAAACTACCAGTCAAAAGTTTTAAAACACCCCAGTTTTTCAGTTTTTTTTTTATTTTATTAAAATTCACGATTCAATGTGTTCAATCTGCAGAAAGTCCCATAAGTGTGCAGCAATTAAAGGCCACTTTGCTTTCACTCTTCTGTCCAGTTCATCCTAAAGCAGGTAGATGGTGTTTAACCATCTGACCACCATCTTGTTCTTTTTTTTTTCTTCTTTTTTTTTAATAGTTATATATATATAGTCCTGGCAGAGCGTGGACTTATGTTTCTGGTCATTATCTTGCTGTAGGATGAACCAAACCAGAACTAGAGGTCCTGCATGGTGCTACAGAATTATCTCCCACTTCTGGGTAACCTTACCATTTTTAAAACTGATTGAATGGCAATTACCATAAATTCCGGCCTATAGAGTGCACCTGATTAAAAGCCGCATGCTCTAATTTTAGAAAGAAAATCTATTTTGTACTTGTACAAGCCGCACCAGATTTTAAGCTGCATGTGTCTCAAGTTGTAAAATGAGATCTGGCGCCGGGTCTGGTTACGAGTAGAGTTTAGATTCTCTCTCCGAACCCGAACTCGGCCAGAGCCCGACCCGGTCCACGCATCAGGTCAATATTTCCTGCCATCATCCTCGGGCCATGATCAATCATTAAAACGGCCCACGTATTAAGAAATGGTTTAAATCAGACTCTGGACAAAACTTACAGTTAATGTGTCGGGCCGGGCTGGGACATGAGGTGCTCGGGTCGGGTTTAATTTTTTGGTCCCGATCTAAGCTCTGGTTACGAGGCAAAATGTTTTGGCCGGCATGGAAAAGAACATGCATTAGCCGCACCGTATTTTAAGCCGCACTCTTCAAACTTTGAGAAAAAAGTAGCGGCTTATAGTCTGGAATTTACGGGAAAAAAGAAACACTGGGGTGTTCTAAAGCTTTTGACCAGTAACATATATATTTATTGGCCGCAAGGATAACATTGTCTTATGTATCCAGGTATAATTTTAACCAAAGAATCTTGGTGAGATTCACATAGAGAGACAAATAAGTTGGAGTTAGCAAATATAGCACAGAATGCATATTTAGTACAAATATTCCAATGCACAGATTTATACTCTTTGTTGACTGCACAGAATTAGTTTATTCATATACTTTTATTGAGCCTTAGAATTGCCTGGAGTTTAGGGATTGGGAGTTAGAGTGCAGAAGTTGAGTGCATCAGATGCAAAGATGATTAAGTTGTATTTTGCTCACATGTCCGGGGATTCAGGCTTTGGTTGTAATTCATCTGCAGTGATATTCACTGTGAAGTTTCTTCTGTGATGGGGTAAGTGTTCAAAAGCTGGATGCTGACTGAAACAGAAGCTGAGGAGGAGTAGACTGCTGAAAAGCCCAGAGAAGAAAGGGAGCGCTAATGGTGTAGGGTGTAGGGGAGATAAAGTGTTTCTCCATAGACCTCATTAGCCTGCCCTCTGTAACTGTGTGTTTCTGTAGGGCTGATAGTGGCACACAGTGAGGTAGAAAGAAGCATGAGGACACACACTTATGCTGCTTGTTCGTGTACACTGTTTGTTAGCGGTGTTTGGTTGGTGAAAGGTCAGTCTCTGTCTCTATACTGCTCTTTTGAGCCATCCAGCAAGACTGCGATAATGGAGTTTTGGGCTAATGATATTGTGGGCTCTACCAGTATACAAAAAAAAATAACCCGAGACAGACCACCAAATAGACAGGCACACTGATGAATTGACCTCCCATGGTGAATGGATTGGAGCTTTACACGACGCTGGCAAAAAAATCTTGTTCAACCTAATGAGAAATTGTAGCTCATATTTCCAGTGTGGCAAGCTCTCATCGTTCTGATGTGAGACTCACAATTTTGGGTTGTTTTTCTTATCTTTTCTTTTTTTCTTCTGCCTGCTTGAAGGCATCTGTCTGGGCCATACCGTATCCTACTCACGACTTGTATCCTGTACCTGCATGATTTTCATCTCATTGAAACACTGGCGAATCCAGATTCCCTCTCCAAGATCGCAGTTTCTCGAGTTCCCATTTTTAAAACCTCCTTGTCGTCTGCCACCAGTACTACAGTAAATGACTCTATTTGTTCTCCTTGTATGAAAGAATTTGATTTGATTATATAAATGTGGCTTTCCGGGTCATAGCGATTTGCTAAACAAGAAGATTCTCACATTTTATCAAACTGCAAGACAGTCCGATCATTGAATCTTGCCACACTACACTGTTTACCCAAAGCTTGGGAACTCATGCTGCATCACTCCTGGTTAAAAACTGGCTTTAAAGCTTCATGCTAATGACCTTGACCTGGGGTTCAAGCAAGCGTTTTAAGAAGTTGTCCATGCAAAATTGAAAAAAGAAAAAAACTCACCCAGTCTCAGCTGTCAGGCTGAATAAAAAGTTCTTTGTCTTTTTATCTTGGTAGACTAAAGCCAAGGTCACACAACATAATTTTTATTTCTTAATCAGACTGGGTCTATGCTGGTGGCCTGTAGTCTGAAGATTCTGCGGCAGTCAAACACAATCAAACAACTAACATTTTTTTGGGAGATTCAGACCTGTTACTTTGTGTGAAGCGTTTGATTTTCTTGGCCCAACTCCTAATGAGTGAGCAAGAAAATTGTCTGAATTTCCACCTACTAGCACGGACCCTATATTTGGACACAACAAACCCTGGGGGGCAAAGTCTAGCATATACTTCCACATGATGCTCCACTGCATCATTTCAAACTGCTGCTAAGGCAAAGTCTTTGGACAGTGAAATGTTTGTGGAGGAGAGCTAACAGACGCCCGTGCTGGCTGACTGAGGCTGGTGGGGGGGAGAGGGAGGGGGGCTCGGCACCCTGCCCTCCCAGAAAGAGTGAAGCCAATTGTGCTCTCTTGGACTTCCAGCCACAGATGGCTGCAGCACCACCACAAATCAAACTAGTGACTTACGGACGATACGACCAAGCACAAAGGTGCTTTAAACATTTACTCTTTATTTTGTAAGCTCCAATGGCAGTAAAACCAACAACAGCAGCAGGCTGCTATTACTCCAGGTTTGTTTTGCTATCAGCAAGCCCTCGTAAAGGTAGAAGATGTGTCTTCCTGCAAGTTCTGTTTGACTCAGCGAGTCATTTTACATGTTCCAAAAACGTCTGTAGAAATCAAAGGGAAAGTGTGGGGTGCCCTGTCTTTTCATAATCTACTTTAAAAGTCCTGCAGTATATGCAAGGTTTACGCAGAAAGTTATTTTTCTCTTCAGCTATTTGTCCACCAAAAGCAGCCATAAGCCATATCAGTTAAAGGCAAGCTGCTTGTTAGCAATCAAAGATAAATGTGGTGGAAGTCTTTAGACTTTACAAAAAGTGAAAACCACTCAAAGTTTCTAGAACCCACCCTGTAATTAGGATTCAATCTCTGTAGCTGTAAGGCAGGGAGAAATTATACAACAAAATCTTCACCAAATGTGTCCTAACAGTGTTATATTTCACACATAAACATAAATATACTTTGAAATCAATTACCCAGTGGGACTGTATGTGTCTGGACAAAAAATTTTGTGTGCTGCAATGGGCATGGGTCGGTCCTTTCAGGTTCAGGAAGGGAGGATTTTATTTACCTTGATCAGAGCAAAGACCTTTAGTTTACATGCCCTTAGTTTGTATTCATGCCTGAGAGGAATGTGGACAATTGCTAATGACAATTGAAAAGGTGACATAACACACGGGTTAAAGGTTATTTCCTGAGCAAGCTCTTGTCAAACTGTCAGCAAACATTTCTGTGCTTGTGTGTGCGCACATGTGTGTGGTCTGTTTGGTTGTTAGCCAGGTCTAAAAAGTTATAGGTTTCATATATATATATATAATATAAATTGAATATATATGTGTGCGTGTGTGTGTGTGTGGGGGGGGTTGTTTGTGTGTATAAATAAATGATTGCATACCTCGGTAATACTTGGTAGACACCCAGTGTCTGTGTCTGCACAGTCATGGCAGTGCTCAGGTTTCATTCGTGTGGATCACAGTGTTTGTGCTGCAAGTATCTTTTTTCTGTCAAGAAGCATTAAGTGGACAGTCCTGAGGGACAAATTGGGGTCTGGAGGTGACTCGAGCAGCGGTGCTCGGTCAGTGCTACACTAGAAGAAAGGTTCGCCTACACTGATAATGGCAGAGTGAAGATCCACATTGATTACGAAGCTTTTCCCCTCTCTTCATAAATGGAGGGGCTATTAGGACTCTATACAGTTTGAACACTATACCCTGCAATAGATCTTCACATGTAATGATTTTGTGATTCAACAAAAGACTACACTTTGGACAGGAATTGTCTGTATGTTTTATAGATGACTCTATTTTTAGTTTACTATCCCAGCTAAAAAAACAGATGCATTGCTTTTACATGCAAATTTGGAATACACATCATTATAGCACTACGAGTATGAAAGTGGGAAAGACTTTTTTACACATGCACATACATGCTAAGATTGTGGTAGTGCTTTTTCTTTGCTGCTATGTTTTGTCAGTTTCCTTCTGTTGCTTTGCCGTAGGCCACCGTATTTCTGATGCCTCTATACACTCTGTTGTTAGTAGCTTGTGTGCACGTAGATGAGAGAGCGAGAGAATGCACGCTTTTAGACTCTGCAACCTTGTAGAAAATGTCACTTCCAGTTTTTTTACAATGTGTTTGCGGTAAATATTGGAACATTTGAAAATAAAACAAGCCAAACATTTACCTACACCAAATGCTAATTATTTATTCAAGCATTGAAAGTAGCTATTATACAAGCACTGAAAGTAGTGGTTTAAAATGAAGTAGTTCTGGGGTTATGGGTGCACAGTATGGATACAGTACTCTATACTGTGATTATATTTCTGTTCAAGTGAAAATGAAATTTTTTTAGCAACACACATTTAAAAAAAATTTTTTATGCAGTTTTCTAGTTTGAAGCCTCAAAACCATTCATAGTAGTATAGGTAGAATCCCAGCTGAACACACATTTTAAATACAAACAAATGTGACATTTTGGGTCAGCAGCCCCTAGGGGCCACCATTGGTTATGTCATTTGAAAGACTCTTTACTTGAAAAGTTCTGTTCATTGCTTTCATGTGTTCTGTCAGCTGCCCCATGTTTGTGTCAACGATTGACCTTAGTCATTCCTTCTTGTCCTTCGTCCACTGATCTCTATCTTGGTTGTCTGTACACCCTCATAATATCTCTTACGAAACCTTTCTCTTGAGGGTGTTCCTGTTCTTAGTTGTTGGAATTTTGGCCATCGAGCCATTTTGGGTTTTTGATTTTGTAAATAAAAGTTATCAGAGATGGAACCATTGGCTGTATGTATGATAATATTTAACAGACACCCTCATTGTTAACAACATACAAACACTGTTTGGAAACTGTGTCCACACTGAGAATCCCATAATTTCTATGTTGCATTCACTCAATGCATTACATTATGTTCATTTGGCAGACGCTTTTATCCAAAGCGCCTTACAAAATGAGAAACACGCTGGTTTCAGGACAGTGTGAGAACCAGAGGAGAGTACTAAGTGCTAAAATCTTTATGTAAGAGAAGTGCAGGAAGTGCATCAGGAGAGGAGATGCTCTCTGAAAAGATGAGTCCTCACTAGGTTTTTACAGATGCAAATAATGTTACAGGATTACTGAAAGCGATAGATGTCAGTCATAATAAAGCTTATTTTGCTCGTATAACTAAAACTAAATCCTCTGCTTTTAAATGCACTTCTTTAGGGTCTAACTTGAGCACACAAAACAAGTGTGATTAATCATGATTCACTTTACAAAATCATATGATTAATCACCATTCATTATTTTTCATTTGACAACCCTAATTACATCTTGTGAGTGTGATATACTGAAAAAACATGGCTGAACCCTTTCTATGGGGTGATTGCAGACTGGCCTGCATTCATTTTGATCAGCATTAATTATGTGTGTTGGATCACGTGAATGCCTGGTTCCATCCAAACACCCAGACAATCAGTGACTGATCAGTCTCATTTGCATATTAGACACATTTAAGAAGTGATGGATTGTGCAGCTCTGGTGTGTGTTTTCTAATGATCCAGAGCAAGATCAGACTTTATTTCCCTCTTTACTTTGCTTTAAGGTAATTACGACTTCAACTTGTGTGCATTTTCAAAAGTGCTTTTGTCTTTGTTAGAGGATTCTGTGTTTAAATGAGAACCCCACCGTTGATGTGCTCTTCTGTTCCTGAAGCTCCTTTTTTAAGAGCTTTAAGTGTGTAACCATTATACCCCTATTCCTATTGTTTAGTGCAAACAATATGACTTTGTAGACAGATTTGGTTTCTTTTGTAGCTCCATCCGTACCCTGTTATCTCTCTCATTTTGAAGTGAATTTTTTCAGCTTAAGATCATAAAGAATCTTACTTTCGAACTTGTCATCAAGGGCAAATGGTTCAAATTGGCCTTTGAGTCTCCTCTCATAGATTACTCGGCACTGATATCTTTTTAATTAGCCTCATTTGCGAGACGTGCTGCTTGAGAGCCTCGGCAAAAGTGAGTATGAATAATGTGTGAATTAAGAAGAACCTGGGGAAGGGCTCTACACTATTGTTTTGTTTCATTCTTAGTCAATAAATTGTCGATTTTACAGATACACACCTGAGAGTTTAACCCTTGATTTGCCGGTGATAGCTGTGAGGTTTCAGTTGATCCTGTGGGACTGAATGGTCCAAAAGCATATGTTCGTGACTAACAGCTCATTTGTGACCTATTACTTACCTGCTATGCTCCAAAATGTCCCACAGTATGTATAATTAAACCCATTCAATTTGCATAAATGCCCATAAGTGTTATATTGATCCTGGGCTGAGCAGCAGCTTTTTCATTTTTAATTATTTATTGAGCTTTATTTAATGAGGCTCCAGCACAGGAATGTCTAGTCCTGAAAATAGCTGTGTTGTAAGTTTTATAATCATGACCTTCATGCCTGCTATTAATGAAAGGGCATAAGCAGAACCCTAGAAGCATGTGTATTAAAAGGTAT
>JBBMFX010000141.1:12706741-12717745 GCA_037832545.1 Rhabdalestes septentrionalis
TTAGACACACACACACACACGTACACAAAAACACACACACACACACACACACACACACACACACACACACTCACACACACACACACACCTACACATGCATTAAAGCACCCCTTTGCTGCAAATAACAGCCTGCACTTAATAATCCAGTGTTAATGGCTTGGATCAATTTAGGCAGAGTTTTTTTGCTTGCATGGAGAATGAAAATGCACTTAAAGCCCGCTCAGGAACTCATTGTCCTATGGGGGGGAATTGCTGTGGCCTATATCACTTCATGTGCTAGGTCACTGCAACAAAGTTTGTGTGTATGCATGTGTGTGTCTGCCTGTGTTTGTGTGAATACATTTGTGAATATCTTGGTGCATATTTGTGTCTGTGAATGTTTATGTGTGTGTTCCAAGTTTTGGACTCTGCCTGATAGCAATAAAAGGAGAAAATCTGCTTTGATTCAGTAAAAAAATCAAATCTAGTCTGGAATTGAACATTTGCACTGTGTGACGTCTTGGTGTCATGTGGCAGTTGCTGTAGTTGAAAGTTAAGCACACTCTACCAATATAAGTCTTTGGGAAGCACCCCTAATGCTTCATTTGCCTACATCTTTGACTTGATTCTGAACTGTAAATTGCTCTGGCTAAAGCCGAAATGTAAATAGTAAAAGCTGCGTATTTCTTGCTGTGAGGCAGTAGAGTGAGCATGACAGCCCACTTTTAGATGCCCATCTTAAATTGCACAATTCAGTAGAAAAATAGCTCATTTTAGAGCTTAGTAGCTTTTAAGAAGAAATATCGCTCTGGTGTGTATAATGTCCGTTTTTGTGTGTATGTGTTAGCTTGGGTGCCTGTGTGTGTGTGTGTGTGTGTGTGTGTGTGTGTGTGTGTGTGTGTGTGTGATGTGATGTATAGAGGTTTGTTTGTCCTGTTCCCCTGGTGTATAGCCCCAGTCACTAGCCACATGCCATTAGTTTTTTCAGCCCTGCACAGTGGAAGAAAAATGCTTTTTGACACTGCATATTTCTCACCTCTACTGCTGTGTGGAGGTTGAGGCAGCTTTGTGTACATATTTATTCTATGCACCTCTAACTCTAACCGTGACAAATAGGTTCAGCATTTCCTCACACTGAGCTGTTTTTTGCCCACCCTCTCTCACTTATTTTCTGTGTGTGTATGTGTGTGTGTGTTTGTATGTGTGTGTGTTTGTGTGCGCAAATGGAAATAAAATAAACAGCGAACACGGCCAAGGTGTTTATCAACGTGCAGGATGAGAACGATCATCCTCCCGTGTTTACGGAGTCTCTGTACATCGGAGGAGTAACAGAAGACACCAAAACTTTCACCTCAGTGCTGAAGGTTATAGTGAGTATTCCTTTCTTTGTGTATAGGTTTGTGTGTGTGTGTGTGTGTATGTGTTTAAGTTTGAAAGAGGGGGTAATTTTGCCTGAGGCAGCACAAAATATTATTTTGCTTTTATTAATTATGTTATAGTTCTGCACACATTGTGATACACATTACACCAGAGAATCCACCAATATTTAGGCCGAGGACCATACAATGATTTATGTTAATATTCAATGTAATGATTATTGTGATGGTTTGTTGAGTAATCATGCAGAATATTTATAACAACAAACGCTATATTATATTTCATATACATCCAATTTTTAACTAGAACAATTTGGATTTGATGCACTGGTGCTCCTGCTTTTTATCAGTTATATGGCAATAAGCAAGCTGATTTACAGAATAATTTTGAAATTAATTATTAATGTTCAATGAATAGTCTTGATGGCCATATTTACACCAAAATAATTTACTTTTTTGAAAAAATACTTCGGTGAATAATTCTGTGACATTACAGCTAAAGCCAACATTGCAATCATGATTACCAGCATTATTATAAAATACAGGATTGCTGTCACCCGTAGTCTCCCCCATGCGAAAATGTGTTGAAAATATGTCCATGTTTTTGTTTATATCGCTGAATATGCTGAGAGCACATTGCAATATATCATATTTTCATAAAAGTCTTTTCCCAGATTGGCTCACAGAATTTCTGGTCTTTTCGGTTCGCGCTGTTTGACTGGTTTTAAGCAGAAAAGCTTCTATAAATATAGATTTGTTCCATGTCTACTCTCTTAACAGGAAACTGTTGCAAATTGCAGCAGCTGGCAGTTGTAAATTGCATCTGATGGTTAGAGTGCTGATCTCTTGTCTGCACACCCAGGCTCGCCTGTCTGGACAGTGCAGTGCCACCCACATCCCCCTCTGCCCTGTTCCTGTCCAATTAGACCCATGCACTTCTTTCTTCTCTCCCGCTTTCATCCTTTCCTTCCCTAAACGCTTGCTACCCATTCTAAAACGTCTTCACAGAAATATGTGCGCACACAGAGACCAGTGGGGAAAAGACACTATTGTGCCTGTGCAGAGATGAATAAGGAAGAACGTTTATATCTTGTAATGACTAAAGATAGTAAAACAGGCTGGATCTTGGAAAAGCAGTTATAGTCACTTTGAGAACAGCCTACAGAAAGAGCCTGAAACATGGAGCCGACACAAAAGGAGCTCTGTGTGACTCTATATAGAGCCAAAGCTTACAGCATGTTCTAAGAAAACCAAGGGCTTTAGTGATTTAAACCAAAGCATAAGGAGAAAACAGTGACATTTTTAGTGACTGTGAAACTACGGTTCAGTAGTTTGTTCCATGTACAGCTGAATAATTTATTAGTGTTCATGCGGTAAATTAGAGCATAGAAACAACATAAAAACAACTAGTCACAACAAGTTATATTGGGGCCCGGTGGTGTTGCCAATTCTCCATGAACACAACAAGGCATAGATGTTTTACTGTTAATTTAATGACACGTTTTTAACCTTGTTTCCCAATGTCAAAGTTTGGCATATCAAGAATCACTAATCTGGAAGTGTGAATATTTTTCATATTCAGCAAGAGCTTTGTCGTTTTGATTCATTTATTAATGGCAGCACGTTTGAGCAGTCTTTTATTTGTTGGTATACTGATAAACAGAGTGCTCTAAACAATTAAGTATTATTATTAATTACATTATTAGCAAGTTATTTGGCTGGAATTAAAATGCTCATTTTCTATGATGCACGTAGTGCACTAAAGCTTGATTCAGTGTCGTTGGATTAAAAATGTGTTGGTATGACACTTTATGTGATAGGTTTGCATACATTCAGGTGGAATATATCCTAAACATATGATGTTGTCTTCTGTTCCCTGATTTCTGTGTGTCTGTTGACCTAAGTCTCTCACTCTCTTGAGTGGTTGGGAGAAATGTGCTGCTTAAGAGTCGTAATGAAAGCAGTTCTGCATTCTTTTGATTTACCTGGAGTTATTTGAAGCGGAGAGTGCGGGCTGGGCTTTGTTTCCTGTGAGATGAATGAGGGGAGACAGTTGGTGTAGTTCTGCTCCAGCAATAATCTTGCCGTAGCAGAACTGTGAGCTGGTTCTTTGCTTAAGGACAGTGATATTGAAAAGTGAATATCCTACTAATTCATCAAATACTCTTTTACGTCTGTGATATTTCTGTACCAGGCTAAAGACAAAGACACAGGAAACTACAGTAAGATGGCCTACAGGCTGATCATTCCCCCCACGCCGGAGGGTCAGGACAGCTTTGTGATTGAGCAGTACACAGGTATCATCAAGAGTGCCATCATGTACCGCAACATGCGCCGCTCGTACTTCAAATTCGAGGTCATTGCAACCGATGACTACGGCAAGGGTCTGAGCAGCAGTGCTGAGGTGGTGGTAAGTGTGTGTGTGTGTGTGTGTGTGTATGGGTGTTTGTTATTAGAAGCCCTATAATACTGATGGTGGTTTAAAAAAATATGTGTATATTGTATATTGTATTATGACTTATAAAACCCCCCAAATACTTGTATTATACCCCAAACATCTTTCCACTTTTATTCATTTCATTTACTTGAATGTAAAAAATCCTCACTGACTTAGGAAACAGTATTTTTTTTATTACCTGTCCGCCCCCCCGTGTGGTAAAATATTAATAATTAAATAATAAAGCACAGATAGTTGGGCATCCACAGATTTACTGTTTTTGATACCATGTGTGTGTATGTGTGTATGTGTGTATGTGTGTGTGTCTGTGTGTGTGTGTGTGTGTGTGTGTGTGTATGCATGGTAGCTTGAACTTCATGAGACCATCCATATGTGGTTGTCTTTAAACATTCTGTCCTAATTGCAAATTTTGTCAAAAAGATTTTTAATATATAACAGTTGATTTATTTTATAGCAATAAAACATGCATTCACATAAATAATGCATTTCTTTTTGGGTCATTGCTGTGGCTGAGTAAAACAAACCTTTGATTTCTAAAAAGTCATGAAGCCTTGAATAATTCAGAGCTGAAATTGGAAAGGAGAATAAACTGCAGTGATATGAGGCTTTGGTCCAGTTACACTGTGAGTAGAAAGTGTTTAAGCTTGATAAACATCCAGATTAGTGTGTTTGTGCGTGTGTGTGTGTGCCTAAAGACTTATTAGTATAGCAAAACATTTACATTCATTAACTGTGGACTGAAACAGCCTAATTGTGTCTCTCTGTCACTTGTGCAGCCATGATATGTGTTGTGCTAATAAGTCCAATATGAAATAAAAGGGGTTGGGAGAATTGCCTCTGTGTGAGTGTGTGTAGGAAAGAGAAGATTACATGACTTAATTTCCACTACAGGGCAGAAGGCAGGGAGAATGTTTCAGAAGGGTTCAGTCTCAGGTCTCTTGCTTCTTATTGGCCAACAAAATTAAAGGTTATTAAACCAGCATATGGCAGCCTGTCATAAAGCTAGTTTTCAAAAGAAAGGGCCTTAAAAGTCACAGGCAAAAAACATTGAAAAAATCTTTTTTTTGTATCTTTATCTCTCTCAGATCTCTGTGGTAAATGCATTGGACATGCAGGTGGTGGTGTCCAACGTGCCGCCCACCGTTGTGGAGGAGAACAAAGAGCAGCTGGTCAGGTGATGTCCCTTTAATTGGACTACAGCAGATTTGATCCTTCATCCAAGCACTCAATCACCTCTTATTTCATTTACGTGTCAGGATTACCAATTGAGAGAATTTTTTGGAAGATATATTCAAAGGGAATCTTAGTTTGAGACATTACAAGGTTTATAATGGTAACAAAATATTTACAATAAACTGAAATCTGAACATTGCTCTGCAGTTAAGACCTATAAACTCAGTATTTCAAGGAATTTTACCAACGGATTTATTTACTGACAAGATAAAAATGAGTCTTGACGTATTTGATGTTACACTCAGCACTTGTACACAACAGTTTTTAAAACTTGCATCAGATTATCAGTGGGATGCAAACTGGGGTTTTGACTTGACCGCTCTAGGGTGGTGTTTTTTTTCCTCCCAGTGTTATGTCTTTAACAGACTGAAAGACATGCTTTAGTGTATTATGAAATGTTTGATCAACATTTGCTGGCATTTTGCTCTCTACATTTGTCCTTTGTGTTGTTTTAATCTTCCCAGTCTTTGCTGATGAAAGGCAACCTCATAGTATGATAGTGGCACCACCCTGTGTCTCTGCAGGGATGGTATTGACTGAGAGGCACTTTGTGTTGGATCTGCAGCAAACACACTATTTAGTATGTAAATCCCAAAGACGTGTTAATGTCTTGTTAGACGTGGCATCTTTTCATTCAGGTGCTTTAGCGGAGCTTTTAGAAGTTGACGAATTTCCAGAGGCCAGCTTTAATCATTGCATTTAATTAGAATTTTTACATGATGCTTCTTTTATTTTTAATTACAGAGCACACAGTAAAAGCACATAAACTTTGTTCATTTTCGGTTTCCTATTCTGCATGTGTTGTACTCAATGGTTGGCTCTGCATCCTGCTTGACTTTAACACTGAAACACATATGTAGGTCTAAAATCACATGGACTACTAAAATGATCATACAGTGTTTTTATAAATAAACTGTAGACGAGAGTCACTTTTTCTCTCCTGCACTGAATATTCAGTGAAGAGGCTTTCGCAAGAGTTGCTAGAAATTGCATCCAGTTCTACATAAACAAGCAAGAGCTGACATTTTTGCGGCAATGTTTAAGTCACTGGTAACTCGTTTGCAGCATTTATGGACAGAAAACAAGCAGTATTTCTGTGGCTTGTACAGAATTGAGTTTTGTGGGAGCTACAGCAGATTTCAGAAACACAGCACCATAATAAATGTGCTGTAGTTTACCGATGTGTCAGTCACAAACGAGCTGGTCCTATTTTATTTTTTTTTCTTCAAGATAAGGCAAAATATTAGGAAGGTCTCAGTGGCTTAGTCAGGCACCCCATGTGCTCATTATGACTAAATGTCATTAATATGTGTGTTCATTACAACCAATCATGTGATGCATCAGACAAGGACCATAGCAACAGGTTAAAAGTTGCGAGAAGTTATTTATTTTTTATTTTTTATTGCTTGGTATTTATTATTCGACTAATATGAATAGATCAAAGACAAAAACTCACATTTCCATTTAAATTCTGGTAGTGTCTCTTTATGCAAGCTAATTTGGTTTAATTTGTCCAGATTTTAAGAGATCTCTACCCACTACTTCTGTAAATGTTCACATAATTGAACCTTTAAAAAGCTGCTGAAGTGAAGGAAGCTTTTAGCTGAGAGCCAGCATGTTCCGTTCTGCATGATTTGTTTTTGGGATGGTTTATTATTTATCATTTTATTTTATACAGACAGGACAATGACATTAGAATCGTGGCATTTATGTACAAGGACGATAGCACTATGTCCGTTTAGTGTTCGTGGGGAAACACTTCAACGTTTCATATAAATGAAATATTTAATAGATGGGTTACCACCACTGGGCTCCTGAGCAAAACCCATAATGCCAAGTTGCTCCCATGTAGTATTTGAATAAAAGCGTCTGCTAAATGCTGTAAATGTATGTTGTGAAATTAAATGCCACTTGGAAGCTGAAAGAGCCGATATTTCTTGGTGAGCTGAGCCAAATGTACTGGATCACTGAAAAGAGGCAGAATTCCCATGGCTACTGGATTTTTTTGTCCTGTATATCCACTCCAGGGTTTCAGTGCTTTATAAATGTGTTCCTGTCGCGTTAGGGTCATGGGCCTGTATGTTTTGACTGCAGGATCCTGGAGCGCTATGTGCAGGACCAAATCCCTGGTGCCAAAGTGATAGTGGAGTCCATCGGGCCACGGAGACATGGAGAGGGGTATGAATTAGAGGACTACACCAAATCTGACCTGCAGGTGTACGCCATCGATCCTCTCACCAACAGAGCCATATCTCGACAAGAGCTCTTCAAGTAAGCAGTGCACGCACACAAGTGTAAATGAGTAAATATAACACACACTATCTGGCTGAGAGTCTCAGAGGGTAATCAGAAACTCAAAGCAAACTGTTTAGCTGTGCCCTGTGATGTCCAGGCACTTGTAAGACATTAGACGAATGGCATTAGTGTGCAAATGTATGTGTCTGTGCTTTTGTGGTTTTCATCTCGTGCTCTCGGAGATTGTGTTTCATTATTGTCTCACACCACTCCTAACCTGCAGGACCCCTAAGTGCCGCTGGCAGTGGTGAAAGCATGACAGCATCCAATATTAATTATTTCAGTAATTGTACGTCTTGCACATAAACACACTAAATTATCCATGATTAAGTGGGAAAATAATTATGGCTTTGTAAGTGCCAGAAATCATCACCGACTGTGTCCTCACAAAGGAACTCAAAATGAATTAAGTAAAGAGAAAACTAATGAGAGCGAAAAAGTTCACAACAAAAATAAGAGTAAACCAAGAAAACGACCAAACTAAGTAAACTGTTTTCACAATTTCCCTATAACATATTGTATTTCTAAAATACGCTTTTATTTGTTAGCTTTTTAGGTACATTATAGCTTTACTTTGTTATTTGTTGCTTTACTTGATATTATTATGTGTGGCATTAATGGACACTATATGGACAAAGCTACTCGGGACACATGACCATTACACCAATGGGGACATTATTAAAATTCAAATCCATAGACTTAAATATGGAACTGCAACTATACCAGCTTGCACTTTTCTTGGAAGGATTTCTGCAAGATTTTGGAGAGTTTCTGTGAGAATTTGTGCCCATTGATTCTGTAGGGCATGTTGGATGAGAAGGCCCGCCTCACAATTTCTTTTCCAGTTCATTCCAAAGGTGTTGGATGGGGTTGAGGTCAGGGCTCTGTTTGGACAAGTCAAGTTCTTCCACACTGAACAAATCCAGCAATGTCTTTATGGAGCTCGTTTTGTGCAATGGGACACAGTCATGCTTGAATAGAAAAGGTTATTTCTCAAACTGTCCACATTGGAATCATGGTGTTGTCTCTTGGTATGATGAAGTATTAATGCTGACCTTCACTGGAAGTAAGGGGCCACCTGAATTCAACAATTAATTCAATTGACCATGTGGTGTACTACTAATGTACTAACTAGTGATACCCTAAAGCAAAAGCAAGGAATAAAATGAATCATTTTCTATATTGCCTTTAAATGACATAATAGCCTGTAGGAAAAGAAACCCCTAGTGAAGGCATAATCAATGCTGGGGAACATGGTGGCCATAAACTTTTGAGTTACAGCTGAGTCCTTACACCTTCAAGCGTTTTGAAATTAACTGGAGAGCTGATGGCGAACCAACAGTGGAAGGTCTACTTTCTCCCTTGGTGTCAGAGGAGCCATCATACTTTGTTCTGGTCACCTTGAGCACTACCAGAAGACAAAGACCTTTTACATCATTTTTTCTGTTATCTTCTATTTCATTAGATAAAAAGCGTCCATATTTGTTTCATCGTTTCTTAACATCAAAACAAACGTAAGAGTTTAGTTGATACAGAACAGGAATCCTGTATGATTGTAACTTTACATATTTGCATGTCATTCATTTAATGTGAAAGTTTTATCCAAGATGTTTTGGACCATATCTATTGCTCTGTTCATTATTCATATTTTTACATAATGTAAAGGGTAGTTCGTGCTTGTACATTATGTTAAAACATAATGTCTGACAGTGGCAACACTTATCATTATTACATTTTCATTTGAATATATTGCAAAATTATACCAAAAAGACAATAATAACTGGGTTCGCCAAGAGGTATTTTTAATACATTTTGAATTTTAGACACATTCAATGTGTTCATTTGTTCCTGTAGAGTGGCTTTACTGTCAGGTTCAGAATAACAATGATTATTATGCATTATTGAGGGCTTGGAATGTCTGTATTGATTGAACATGAATATTGATGAAAACTGTGGGGACTATTATTGTTATAAGTGCAGGGGCCATTTTAATATCTACAGCGATGTCACTGACATTAGGTCCTTCGTTGAACAAAATGAGGTTTAACGCACAAAGTGTTTCCGAAGAATATATTGCTGAGCGTCTTTTCATGTTTGGAATGATCAGTTTTGAAAGTGATAATTGGTGTGGCGTGAACTTAATTAGAACATGCTTTCGTTTCTTTCAACCTAATTGGAATATTTTCCCCATGTGCTTCTCAAGGGGTCACTGTATTACATTAATTTGCTATGATGAATTACTGGATAATAAAATCCTCTCTCCTGTCTGTTTAAAGAACTTTCAGTTTAGGTCTTCATTACAGCACATAATACGGAGCTCCCAAACCAGCAGCAGTTGCACAGCCCTTCACAACTCCAATAATTATTAATAAACAAAATGTGTGGAGTTTTTTCCATTGAATTTTAGTTTAGCTTTTACTTAATGCTTGTACCTTCTTCATTGCTTCGATGTTTACACCCCAGGCTTGTCTACTCTTTGATACTTGAATATATATTTATTTGACTGTTGTCAGGTGACTGAAACCTTTACAATTCATCTACAACAACATGCATATATGATATGGCGATCTAGAGTCAAAAATGGGTAACAATGTCATAATTTTCTGCTTTTACAAACATCTCAGTGTAGCTAACCCAGTTGGCTTTTATACTGACTGAGTGTGCTGGTCATCAGAGGGGAAGCTGGCTGAAATGAGAGCGAGGAGCAGACACACAGAGAAGACATCTTTCTGACTACACTGTCATATATTGTAAAACTGCACCTGTTAACTGTGGACACAACTGATCAAACTGTTTAAAAGTCCACGCATGTTCTCAAACAAGTACAAGAAGCGTGCTTTAATTACACTCCCAGAAAAAATAACTCTTCCAGAAAAAATGACTAAACTGTCACTGGTACTCCTCAAGTCAATGGCTCGGAACCCTTATGAGTAGATCTGCAGGAAATGGAGCATAATTGCACCATATTCCATTGCAGTTCTGTCTTTTGAAGTTTCATTTTCTTCACACTAATAAATCTTACTATGCATTTTTTAATGATTAATGAAAGATTTTGAAAACATGAAACATATGAAACTATGCCACTTTTCTCTGGGAAATAAATGTTGTGTACCATCAAAATGCAAACTACACACTTTAATACATTTCTGTAACTCTGAGGGTACATTTACATTGTATGGGTAAAGATTTACCGGTACACCACCCCTTTAAGATCAGATATGATGACAATTTATAAGTCCCACGGGTAGAAAATTTGTACTGTTGTAGTCGTAAAGAAGACAGAACACAAGAAGATAGAATAAACAACAAATGAAACTAAACAATAGAACAAAAGCTATACAACACAACAATAGTATATAGAAAATACACTATACAAATCATGCTAAATAAATAATATAAATACAGGAGCTTGTGTGAAAGTAAATAAATAAAATAAATGTCTTAGTATATGTATGTATATACTGTATGTGTGTGTATATCAGAATCCTAAACATTTATTTATCTTTATGTAACTTTATTTTTTATATCTATCTATCTATCGATCTATCTACATATATGTTGGTGTGTGTGTGTGTGTGTGTGTGTGTGTGTGTGTGTGTGTGTGTGTGTGTTTGTGTGTGTGTGTTTGTGTGTCTGTATGTGTGTGTGTGTGTGTGTGTGTAT